>JAZKJV010001514.1:705557-976334 GCA_037367405.1 Ottelia alismoides
TCGTCCGCCCTGACCGAAAGGATTGGTCACAGCTATTGGACTCGGTCTTGTGGGCATATAGGACATCTTTCAAGACACCTTTGGGCACATCTCCCTTTCGCCTCGTATATGGCAAGCCCTGTCACCTACCAGTTGAGCTGAGGCACAAGTCACTTTGGGCAGTTACAGACATTCTTATGGATCCAGATGGTATAGGAGACCAGAGGAGGGCAGAGCTAGCCGCCCTGGAGGAGCTTAGAGATTCAGCTTTCTCAAGCAGCCTACATTATAAGGAGAGAGTCAAGGAGTGGCATGATTCTCATATCAGCCACAAGCATTTTGAGATTGGACAGAGAGTATGGCTGTTCGATGCGAGACTTAGATTATTTCCAGGGAAGCTAAAGAGCAAATGGAAAGGACCTTATCTGGTTCGGAAGGTACACGACAACGGTAGCATCGACATATCTGAGTTGTCTTCTGAGAGTACCTTCCGAGTGAACGGCCAACGGCTCAAACCATTTCTAGATCATGAGCCGCGGGTCGTTGATATTGCCCCTATTCACTTTGCGTGAGATGTGGTCTTTGACTCACATCTAATGCATCTCACGCCTGAGCTTACTGATCCTCCGCTGTACATAGATCCAGATGTACATATCATCACATTCCTTAGTCCCACATCCCTTTCTTCATCTTGTGATTACGCTATACTTAGGGTGCACTTTACCCTAAGTATAGGGGGGATGTGAGACCTTTTGGGTATTTCTTTTGTTTCTGTCTACCCCTGTTTTGCTGCCTATACTTAGGGATATCTTACCCTAAGTATAGGGGGGGTAGACCCTGTACATTCTCCACTCGGTTTTTCCCTTAGTATACAGCCTGTTATACTTAGGATTACTTGATCCTAAGTATAGGGGGAAGACCCGAGTCCCTCTTGACTTTTCATTCTCCTTTTGTATAGCCTTCCTTTTCACTTCCCTATACAAAGCACGAGTTATGTCTTCTTCATCGCTCTTGACTCCGAGGACATCGTTCGAGCTAAGTATAGGGGGGTGTGTATATATTTCATATATACTTTAGCCATAACTAGTACTTTGTGTGAGTGTGTTAATAAATACAAATGGCTAAAAACAAAAACCACAAAAATTAAAAATTTTTCATGTACATAATCTTCTTTTATTTGCACATACATAGCTAGTGTACAAATTATTTTTGTAAAAATGATTTCAAAAATCTTTTGTGTAAAGCTTGTGTAAATATTTTCTATATCAAAATTATGTATATAGTACAAAATTTTTCCAAAATGTTTTGAAAAATCAAAAGTTTGCAAAAATCTTGTGTAAATGTGTGTAAATATCTTTTTGCAAAACTTGCACTTCATGCATCATCATTCATGATTTCAAAACATTTTTCAAAAATTTGTGCATGATTGTAAAATGTGTGTAAATATGCATCTTTTTGTACATATGTATATAGTTTTTCTTGGATGATAGTTGACATTTAAACTAGCCTGGAATCAAATTGAGAAATGGAGCTTGATTAAGATCTTAATCCACCTAATTTCTAAGAGGAACCTTATAGGGCTTAGGTTTAAGGCTTTTCAGGTCCATGGAGACTTAATTCTTTGAGTCCACTAGGCTATGATCACATGTCATCTCAATGAGCCTAAGTAGAGCACTTAACAACAACACATGACTCATATAGATTATGGCTTTACTTGGACAACCGCACTATGCACCGAGCTCTCTACGGATGAGATGGTGAGGAGGCAGTCTTCCTTGGCTTGGGGTAGCATATGAGGGTAGTACTTCTAGGCGGAACCTCTCTTCTTCATTTAGTGAAGGAAGTGCGTCTCAACTTGGTCTGGTTGCCATGAGGTCTAACGACGGGAGTTGTGGGTTGCAATAAAGCTTCAAAAGAGGGATAGTCTACTGGCTCAAGAGGAAAAACTCCTTGTATATATGCTGCACATGTACATGCTGTATAGATGCACTCGAAAAAAAATGCAAAAAGAAAAGAACTCCAAAAAAGTGGTGGGTCTGAGAGAAAATGATAATCCCACCGGAGTATGTATATAAGTGCAATAAGCAAAGCTTGGTTTCATGATCCACCTGTTGTAGCTTGCAGCAGGGAGACTTGGCTACACTGGTCAAGCTCCCCAGGGTACTTGGCTACACTGGACTTGACCCATTCTCTTCTTCCCCCTCTTCTTGAGCCGGTTGTACTTGAACTTAGAAGGGAATACCCCGCTCCTCGAGGAAAGAGTGGCCAGATTGAGGTCATAGAGTTACCTTGTTGGGGAGGGTTGTCAAGTTGCCATTTCTGAGGTGGAGAGCTTAGACCTCACTTTCACAGGACAAGAAAGGATTCATGGTCTTCAGGGTTTGTGATTGATGACTTGTTCTGATCTGGAGCATTGAGGAGTCTTGGTTATAGAATAGTGGAACTTAGAGGCTGTTAGGTTTTAAGCTTAAGTCTGAATAAGGTTCCGACACATTAATAATCCAAAGATCTGATTGAGCTCCATACCTCAATTTAATGAAGGCAAGTTTAATAATCAACCTTGATCCATGTACATTCTCTTTTTCTTTTTCTTTCTTTCTTTTTCACTTCTTTTTCAAATAAGTGTTTGCTAAGGGACTAGCAAAGTATAGTATAGGGGGGTGATGAATACCCATTCATCACTCTTTATTCTTATATTTTAGCTACAAAAACCTATGCAAATGCATGTAGATATGTGTAAATAGGAAAAGTTAGCAAAAGCATGCATGTTTGTAAATATAGATAATTAGCATGTTTTTGTGCAAAAATAAAAGAATAAAGATGAAAAAGAAAAAGAGGGAAATATTTAGAATAAATATTGAGCAACCTAACCCAAGGGAGGTCTCAGCATGGGCCTGACCGCATAAAAGCCAAGTAGAGGGAGATAGGGGCTCATGTGTACATATTTTATGTAAATAAATAAAATAATATTTTCCTCACCCAAAAATATGTTGTATATATTGTGTATATATTTAGAAGCTATTAAAAACAAAATAAAAATCCAAAAATTAAAAAGACCAAAAAGACCCCTTCACCATGTACATAGACCACCTCTTTTTATTTATTTACCCTTATAAATAAATAAAAATTATTTTCCAAAACTTTTTGTAAATAATCTATGCTATATATTGTGAATAAAATAAATAAAAAGAAACAAAACAAAAATCAAATAAAAATTACAAAATTAAAATACAAAAATATATGTGTACATATACCATGTATATAGTTGTATATAACTAATTATTTCACCTATGTATATAAATAATAAAAATAAAATAAAAATAGCCTTTTATTCCTCATTTTATCCTATAAATAAATAAAATATAAAATAGGAATAAAAATGTATAAAAATAACTAATTAAAAATCAAAATTAAAAATCATATATTGTATATATACCTATGTATAGCTATATATTGTATATACTTTATTTTTATTTCCAAAAATTAATTAAAAATCACAAAAAAATAGAAAAAATTAAAAAAAATATTTTTTATGTTTTAAGTTTTTGAAAATTCGGCCATTTAAAGGCCCAAAAAAATCAAATAAAAACTCAATAATTGGCGACTCCTGATTGGTCCACGGGGGATGTTGACCCCCGGTCAACTCCCCCCGCGGACCTTCCCCTTTCGCGGATCGGGCTGTCGACCCGATTTCCTTGATTTTTCCCAGCTCGATCCGCCTGCCAATCGCGCAAACCCCGGGTCCTAATCCTTCTGCGTACATCCGAGATCCTCGCCCGGAGGTTTGCATGGGGATCCGCGCTCCGAGCTTCACGCCCGACTCTGATCTAGCCGGACCCCTAGCACTATATAGCCTGAGCTCAGCCGCCTCCTTTCGCCATCTTTGGCTCCCTACCTTCACTCCCGTGACCTCCATCGTAACCACCGAGGTGACAGCTCGCGTTGGCCCTTGTTGCAGCGAGGAGGAGGTGGCCGGTCACTGATCCGGCAGCTTTGCGCCGCCGTGCTCCGCCACTCGACCGGAGCTCGAGCCTCAGGCCTTGACGCCCTTCGAGGCGACGAACAGGAGCTAGCTAAGCTCCAGCATAGTTTCCCGCATCACCCAGGTATCCATTTAGTTCGCCCATTTAGTGTAATTTCTCATTTCCCCCAAATCGCATCTCCGCCGTGTTCTGCTGATTCCGGCCACATCGAGTACCATTTCGATCATCGGGACACACCATCATCTTCGCCATCTTCCCACGCACGTTCTTCGCCCACTCATTCAACCCAGCTCGCCCCGGAGCTGGGAGTTGAGCTCCACCACCTTCCGCTCGCCGGAGCTCATTCGCCCCGACGCCCCGTTCGCCCTCACGCCGCTTCCTTGGGTCGAGGCACTTTGCCCTCGACCCGCGAAGCTTCTGGTTTGCTTTGCAGGTCAGAAGGAGGGCATCTGAGCCCCCCTCACATCAGGTCCAAGAGCTCACCGCCGCCGAGCTCGCCGGAGCCCCTCCAGGGCTCGGGTGGGCCATCGGAGGCTACCACCAGCCGCGGGGCATCACCGCGGATCTTCTCCGATCATCAGGAGCAGCTGAGGAGGTCTACAGCTCACGCACGAGGCCGGCGAAGCTCGCCGGCTGAGTGTTCTTCCACCATCCTTCAGCACCGTCCGATCAGCCTCCGCTCCCAGTTTTGATCTTGATCGTCCGTTCTTCGAGGAGCAGCAGCCGTTGATTGATTCGAGGCGTCATCCGGACCGTCAGAGCAGAGGAGAGAGGGCGTAGCACCTGAACCGCTAGATCTCCCACGTGTCTCCCTCTGGACCGTCGATAGCCCACGTGCAGCAGAAGAGAAGAGGCGCCAGGCACCTGAGCCGTCCGATTCGCCACGCGTCCGCCATCGAGCCGTCGACGAATAAAGGGGTAAATTACTTAGGGCCCCCTCTTAGTTTGTCTTTTTCGTCCTAGTCCTGTAAATATTTTAGTAACTTTATTTACGTAGGGTAATTTGCACTGAGGACCTTGTGCTTGTTTTAATTTGCATATATACCCCTGTGTATGTGATCTCACGTGCTTCGCCACGTGCTTGTTTGGGATATTTGCGTCTTTTATCCTGTAGTCTGTTGGGTTATTGAATGAATGATAACTTTTTGGTAATTGCATTTATGCCCCTGTGAGCATTTTATTCACGCATGTGTGGATTTTAGTGGGATTTTTGCATCCAAGCCCCTGGACTTTTGGTACGAGTTACCAAAAGGTCCAGGAACTTGGTTTTTATTACCAAAAGACCCCTGAGTGCCCCAGGCACGCGCCACGCGCGTGTTTAGCTGGGATTTTTGCACCTTGGCCCCCAGACTTGCGGGTATTTGCACTTACGTCCCTGTGCACAGTGCCCCTCTTTGATTTTTGAATAAATATCAAACCACCTCCAAATTCGATGAAAATTTGACACATGGCTCCTGCCATGTTGTTGGATTTTTGAGAATTTTTGAGGACATTTTTGATTTCATTTAGTATTTTTAAAATTCAAAAACATCCTTTTTAGCTACTGTCTAGGTTTAAAAATACCAAAAAAAATATAAAAACATCTTCAAAAATTCCAAAAAAATTAGTTACTGTTTCTTGTGTGTTGTTTGATTTTCTAGCCAATTTGGGCTTTTTTTCATTGCTTAAAAACCCTAAAAATCTAAAAACCCCTAAAAACTCATAAAAATTATAATAAATAACATAAAAATCCAAAAACAATAATTTAGGTGCCCAAATTTTCCTTATTCTTTCTAGATTACAGGAAAATTACCTCCAGGGCTTGTTGAGATCCATAAATATTTTATTTTTGGGTTTCAAACCTTGCTGGACAGTACCTAGGCCTTTGAGCACTGTTTGATTTTTATAAAATAAAATATACATTAGAAAAATACCAAAAATTCACCAAAAACACTTAAAAACCTAAAAAGCACAAAAACAATTTTTCTTTAATTTTTGCTTGCTTTTTGGTGTGTTAAATAAATTGTGCAAGTGTGCTTGATTTTGCCTTCTTTCATTTTCTTCATATATTAAAAATCCAAAAAAATATAAAAATTATTAAAAACCATTAAAAATCCTTGTTTTTCCTTTTATTTTCTTTTTACTACTTCGTAGGCCCTAGGCCAACCCGTGCTCCTTGTGTTCGACCCTGGGAGCTATACCAGGTTAATCCCATAGCTAGGACCGCACCTCGTGTTTCGATTTCTGATTTCTTTCGCGGTTCGATATTTTTCTTGATAGTCTCCGTCTGAGTGATTGAGGTCGCAACGACCACTTCCAGACCTTTGCCTTGGTCATTCATTTCGGGTCATCAATAGGCGAAACCGATACTTCGGACCTCGCTCGCAACGGAATCACCCGTGAGCGTGCAAGATCCTACTCGGACGCAGCCGGTGAGACAGACACACCCATGAAGGCGTGGCCTATGCTCGGTACTTCGGACAAGGTCGATGCTCACACAATAGTGAGTCACCAATGGTGACCAAGCCCTACTCGACTACGTACGATAGTAGCGCCAATACTTCGGAAATCCAGGCGATACACAAGGCAGCCACAAGTTGGGTTTTTGGCTCTAATCCTTACGAAGCGCTCACCTCACTTGGAAGGAGACCTTCCCATGCAACCTGAAAACAAGTGAGGGTGTTACTCTCCCCAATCAATGAGTCCAATTACCAATTTTATTTAGGTCAAAGTTTTCTTAGTAGTCCCTTTTTTAATTTTTTTGGTGTTATCGCTTCTTTTGAGTGAATTCAAACAAGTGCCTAACGATTTTGTGTTTTCTTTATCCTACTTTGTCCAAAATCAGAGGGAGAAAAGAGTCGGGAAAAGCCAATGCAAGTCGGCACCAAGATGGAAATCTCATCTTTGTGCCTAAATGATGGATGCAAAGATAGAGGACTTACAGCGAATCCCAGCTCTCTCCATGCGGGATGCAAAGCAGAATTTATAAACCTAATCTATATGCCGGTATGCAATGCGGAAATCGTCCTAAGATAGGCAACTGCTAGCGTGAAGAACCACAAGCTAATCACTCCACTCTAATCCTAAGCTCTGGTCTAGGCTCACCCCTCCTCTGCTCAACACACTTGAGTTAGGAGAAAGCGCTTTACAGGGAGAGCTCGCGGCGCGCGGATCAAAGAAGAGTGACTTCACTGTTTAATTAAACTAAGTCCAAGTATGATCTATAGGTACATGCAATTGTTGTTAAGGTGTTTGGACCTAATCTAAGCGATCAAGCAATGCCTAAATCTAAGAGCTCAATCCACAAAAGAAATGAAAAAGAAAAACAAACCGGAAATGACAGTCGATAAAACACGAGAAAGCCGCGGTGAGCCTACGGGTGAACAAACACCCGAAAATTAGGCCCGAAGTGTTCAAGTGTCCAAGTCCTGTATTATTACAATTAATCAAATCTCTCTCTCACAAAAATGAAAAGCCACTGCTCCTCTCTCCCTCAAGCTTTCCTGCTCTCTCCCGCCAGCTAGGATAGAATAGCCGGCTCCTCCTCCCAAGGATGCACAGGATCCCCTAGGCGATCCTCCTCGGTCAGCGGTCCCTCGCAAGAAACAAAAGAGATGTCAGACAGTTCAAAACAAATGATGCACAAGAGACAAATAATCAGAAATGGCTAAGTAAATAAAAGACCCAAAGGTACTCTACAAGCCGATGCTCCCCAGCAACGGCGCCATTTGAAAAGTGAAAAAGCGAGAGCCGCTAAATAGTGGTCTGACAAATCAGACTCACTGTCGCTGATGCGACTACTCAAGCCTCTTCGTTCTTCAACAATTAACCCACACAATCGATAAAGCAATCAATAGCAAGGATTAAAATTTATTATACCCTACTAACAATGTATAATGGCAAACAAGTAGGGGTCGAACACAGGAAACAACGGTGCAGAGTGTAGATAAAAATCCAAACCCTAGGTCTAATAAACCACTTAGCCAATCTAGTTTTTTTGTGGGTTTTTAATTTTTAATTTTTTTATTTTTTATTTAATTTTGTATTTTGGTTTTTGGTTTTTAATTTTCTAATTTTTATAATTTTATATTATAATTTTCTATTTTCTTTTTCAATATTGGAAAACAATACAATGTAATAAAAGAGAAGCTAGAATATCAATAAAAATATGCAAAAATAGTCAAAAATTCAGAAATAAAATATTTATGGTCTTTTTATAATTTCTTACTGTTTTTGTGATTTTTGGGTAATTTTCAGAATGTTTTTAGCATTTTTAAATAATAAAATAAACTAAAACAGTGAACAGTGTACTGGCTGTGAGCAAAATGGAAATTAAAAATAGCAAACAGTCACAAAAATTTTGCAAACTAATTTTAAAATAAAGTTTACAATTTTTAGAGTTTTCTACTATTTTATAGAATTTTTTGAAGTTTTTAAGTGTTTTTGAATTTTTAAGGTTTTTCTTTTGATATTTTTAGTGAGTTTTGGATTGAAAATAAAGCATACTGAGAGAAACAAAATATATTTTTTTGGGATTTTTCTGGAGAGTGTTTATATTTTTTATGGATTTTCTAAGCTAGACAGTGCACAAAATGACTATTTTGATTTTTAATAAATATTAAAATGCAATAATTATGGAAAATAAAAATAGACCGTTAAACTACTATGCAACAGAACGCTACTGTGATTTTTGGGGATTTTTTAGGTTTTTAGTGATGCATGCAAAAAATGCTAGAAACATAAGGAAATTGCATGTTTGCAGGGGCATTTTAGGAATATCATGAAAGTACGAGGGCCTTAGCGCAAATTTGCGCAGCAGATAAATAACTAAATCAAACTTTGTTGTACTAAATTCAAATGCACAAAATACCAAGGCTATGCCTGCAAAATTACAAAGGCACGTGCAAGAGCACGCGCACTGGTAGGGATATAACTGCAATTAGCGAACAGATCTGGGTTAAGATGCAATTGTTACCAAAACTATAAACTGCACTAAAATGTTTTAGGATTAAAAGCAAATAAGTAAAAGCCTCGGGGGCCACCTGCAAAAACGCCACCGCCACGTGCAACGCACGCGCCTAGCGGGGGCCTCTATGTAATATTACAATCACTAGGGAGGCTTTACGCAAATTCTACCAAACTTTAAAACACAGATTAAAATTTTATAGTTTAAATAACAATAACAAAAACGGCCTGGGTCAAGTTGCAAAATACCCAAGCAAGCAGCTGATCGGACGGCGGATGCCGCTCCACTAAGACACGTGGCAGCCCAGCAAAGCCCGATACCCCTTGGGCTTGGACGCCCGAGATTAGAACTTGAGGAGTGATCGGACGGCTAGAGGGGCACGAGATCCAACGGCGCCTGGGGCGGCTGCAAGAACAGGACCAGATCGACGGTTCTGGAGGGTGCGGCAAGAACACGCCAAGAACAGGTCACCAACGACCTTGACTCGCCATGATCTTGGTGTCCCGAGATGTGAATACCCCTCCGAAGGCTCCGCACGGTTCCTGGAAGCTTCCTTGGAGGGCCGGCTGCTTCAAAAAGCGGATGGGCCGCCAGCACGCCGCTGCGACGTCGACGGACGGGGATGGCTCCAGGGAGGTCGGGCGCCACAAAATCGCACCCAGATGAGGGTCCTTAGGGTTCGGGAACCTGCAAAAAAAATGGGTGAAGAAGTCGGGGGCAAAGTGCCCCGACTTCGTGGAGTGTTTCACACGGGGGACGGATATGTGGAAAGGTGAAGACGGCCGGTGAGACTCGATGCCGGTCGCGGTTGAATCGGGATGAAAGGATGACTACTGGACGAAGATCTTGAAAAAGGAAATACCACTGTGGATTTTTAACACTAAAACATCAGGGAACAGGAGGGAGAAAAGGGGAAGAAGGGGCCTCACCCGTGCGTGCACAAGAAGCTCTCCGGCGAGAACTCCAACGAGGGGACCAGACTCGATTCGACGCCGCCTTGACCCGTTGAGAAGCCTACGAACTCCTACTGTCACCAAGAGCCTCGCCGAGGGTTTAGGTTAGGGATTCAGGGGTGGAAGAGTGATCAAAAGTCCAAGGGAAGTTGGGGGGTTCGTTTTGAATCATGGTCGAGTGGCGTGAAAGACGAGGTGGTAACAGGCGCTACAGCGATGCGATGCCCGAGAATATCCTTGGGCGAGATTCATGGGTGGATGGGCTTCAAAGGTCCTGAAGAATCCATCACGAAAAGATGTAAGGAGCAGCCTGGAAAAATTCGAGAAAGTGGGTCAAAACCTCATTCTGACAAAGGGTACAGGCTGGGGTCAGAGAGTTGACCCGAGGTCAACTCTCCAGCCAACATGGTTGGCCCACGTGGACCACCAGGAAAAAGCCTGGAAAAACATCTTATAAAATCAAAATAAAATAGTAGATCATTTTATTTAATTATGGTTACAAAATAAAAAATGCTTATAATTTTATAAATTATTTTATAGTGATTTTTATTTATTTTTATGGGATGTATTTTTACAAATTGCTTTTATACCCCTATATAGGTATATTATCTATATTTATTACTTTTATTTTTATTTTGTATATTTTGATTTTATTATTTTTTTGTTTCTCATTTTATAAAATTACAAAATACTTTATACACTTAAATATATTTTTATTTTATTTTTCTGATATAATTTATACAATTAATAAAATATAAGGGTATAAGTATAGGTATAATACCTGTATGACCTATATATGTTTATTTTATTTTGAGTGTTCTTTGCATTTTTATTTTGATTTTAATGTACATAATTATTATAAGTATTAATTACAAAATTATAAAAATACAAAAATAATGAATAAATAATAAATTGAATATTTTAATCTGTACAAGTATACAACGGGGTCCAAAACTCAACTTTCAAACCGTAGCTCCGCTAAATGCGAAACCACCGCCATTAAATAGCTTATTTTCTTCTATATACAATTAAAGGTGAATATGCTGCATTTGGAGTTTTCGTTTGTGAGATACGGGTCTAGGAAGTTGGGATTCTGGATTTTTATTCAGACCATAACTTTTTATCTGTACATTATTTTTCTGTGAAATCAATTTTGTATTTTTCTTCATTTAATTATCTACAACTTTTATGTAGAAAGTTTATTTATTTGATGTGTAAAAAGTGGAACCAAAAATAGGTCCCAAAATGAATAAAGAATGAATAGAAAGTATAGGTATTTTATCTGTATTTTGGCCCTTATCTCCCCCTACTTTATTCCTTGTCGACCTATTCATCAAGATGCCTAGGTCTCGGGGTTCGGGTCATAAAATATTTACAATATTTTATTCTTTTTCTTTTCTTTTATTTATTCTATAATTTTGGCTTTAATTACAGTATTTTATACACTAATTGAATGCACATGCATGAATGCTAAGATGCTCTATTTAAGGGTATTTACAGGCATTTGCTAGGGTTTTTGGTGCCAAAATGATAGAATAAAGATGATGAACTGTGGATTCATCAGTAGGCCACTAGGCGAAAAAATAGCAAATAATTCCTTTATTAATTTAATTTAAAATAATAGAAGATTTTATTATTTTTTGTCAAAAAATAAAACAATATTTGTTATTTTATACGGTATTTTGTTATGAATTTTATTTATTTTTACAAGTTAGTTTATTAGGTTTTAATTTTACATGTACAAATATATGTATATTTACCGATATACTGAGTATTTTAATTTTTATTTGTATTTTAGATTTTATTATTTTATAGACATAGTTTATATATTTATAAATTATTTAAATACAAGTTTAGCTATTTTTATTGTATTTTTCTGAGGTTAATTGTATACTTAAATAACTATGTGTATTTATTATATAGGTATATATAAGTATGATTCATCTATGTACTATAGTATAGTTATTTATTTGAATGTTTTTTTATTTTAATTGCGTATATGCATTCTAAATAATATTTACAAAATTATAAAAATATAAGAAAGTCAAAAATAAAAGGGATAAATATAATGATTATTTTATACAATTATATTGCACAATGGAGGTCCAAAATCTAACTTTTGCATCTTAACTCCAAATTGAATGAAACCGTGTTCATTAATTAGATCATTTAATTTTATGTGAGTTTGATGAGTTTTGTGCTTAGCTTGAAAAAGATACATGTATGGAAAGTTTTCTTTCCGGTTTTTTATTCTGAGTGTCTAGGGCACACTGTGTATTATTTTTAAATGGAATAAATTTTGTGTATTATTTTTAAATGGAATATATTTGTATTTTTATTTGTATTTTTATCTACAAGTTTCATGTTAAAAGTCTATTGATTTGATGTATAAATAATAAAGAATAAAATGGGTCTTGAAATGCATTTATTGGAGAATAAAAATTAGGATTTTTGTTCCTTTATTAGCCCTTACTCCCCTGCTTTATTCCTTATTGACCAAGTCATCATGATGATTAGGTCTCAAGGTTTAGGATCATTCAATACCTCTAATATTTTATTTCCTTTTCTTTCTTTCCTTTATTCTTTTATTTTAGAATTGAATCCATTATTTTACATAATATTTACAGTATAAATAATTAGTGTTATTCATGCAATTTAATGTTATTCAGATGTATTTAACTAGGAATTTAAGGCCAAATGAGAAAATAAAGGTGATGAAATGGTAATATAAACGAGGATTCTTCTGACGAGGATAGTAACGGGGAAAACAATGATAATTCTCATAATTCGAGTAGTGAAGATTGAGCTATAAACTTAGGTAAAGTATATATAACTTCTAATGTTCAATTGAAGTAAATTTTTATAACTTTTAATTAACTTTGTACATATTTATTTAGAGACATGGTAGGTTTTGTACATGGTGGTTCACGTGGATCTCAACAATCTGGTCATCCGTCTACCTCACAATCCCCCTCGCCTTCGACGCTGCCTACTTTTTCTGGACTCCTTCTGAGGAGATGCGTGCACTTATGGCATATTACTAGTCTCTTAGTATACTTCCACCTCTAATGTATGGAGGTTTTTATGATGAGCCGTCCTCTTCACACATACGCGAGCATTGCCCAACATCGATTCCAGCACGTCCTTCTATGGATTCGAGTTCTTCATCTTTTGCACGTCAGAGCGTCGATGTGCTTGCACCATCTGTGACAGGTCAGACCTCTGATTAATACCTGCTTTTACATATCTCAGTGACAAGAGGTGAATATCATTCATTAATACGTCCTTGGGCTACGTCCTTGGGCGACGGCGATCGGTTTACAAGCACAAACACGATCAAACAAGCAAGACGCAAACACAAGGATTTACAAGGTTCACCTGTAACTGGGCTACGTCCTTGGGCGACGGCGATCGGTTTCACTATATGGAGAAGAAATGTATTACATAGGGTACTGAGAAGATACAGATATGGGATGAGAAACAGGATCAGAATGAGGATTGCAGTATCCGGTGGCCCTAAAGCCCCTTTTATACTACAACAGAAGAAAATCATTTGTATTCAATAATCCATCCCAACATCTCTCCGTCAATCAGAAGACATGACACGGATCAGACATGTCAACAATCCTGCTCCAACAGCTCTCAGCCAATCAGAAGGCAGGACACAGATCAGAGATGTCAGCAATCCTGACCCAACAGCTCTCAGCCAATCAGAAGTCAAGACACAAATCAACCACATCAATAGCCCAATAAGTGGTTAGGATTCAAATCATATCAACAATCTCCACCTTGAATTGAATCCTCATATAGCAGAATGAACCACTACTATTACTCCACTGTGAGTTGAATTCTCCACTAGCAGAATTAACCACTGCTAGACTCCATCGGGGTTGAATTATCATATAACAGAATTAATCACTACTATAATTTACCACTTGAAATTCAAATAACAAAATTAAGCAATGCTATACTCCACCATGAGTTGAATTCTCCACTAGAAGAATTAGTTGCTTCTAGACTACACCGGGGTTGAATTCCCATATAGCAGAATTAACCACTACTATAATTCACCACTTGAAATTCAGATAACATGAATTAAAGAATTATAAACAATATTCACCTTGAAATTTCTCCTTAGAGATTTTTTAACGAGTTTCACCTTGCCGCCGCCAGCCCCCTCCTTGGGGCTACTGCCAACTGCTGACATTGAGCAAGTCCAAATGACGCTTGAACTTACTCTCAGGAACTGTAGGCCCTTGCAAGATATATAGGGTCTTCTCTTCTTACCCTTGATGACAACAACCCCAGATTTGGCAACCTGCATGACTCCACCTTCAGCGTTGTACATGTATCCTTTAGAGTCCAAAACTCCAAGGGATATCAGGTTCTTCTTCAGATCAGGAACATGTCGTAATTCTGTTACAGTCCTCACGACTCCATCATGCATCTTGATCTTCACAGAGCCGATCCCTACAATCTTGCACGTTGCATTACTCCATGTGATGACATTTCCACCGTCTATCTTCTCATAAGTGAAGAACCAATCTTCATTGGGTGTCATATGATGAGAACGACCTGAATCAAGAATCCATGTGCCATCTGTTGTCTTCTAATCTGTGACGATGAGAACAAAATCATCTTCAGAATCTCTACCATCTTGAGCCACTGCAACAATTGTGGCCTTCCTTTGGACAGTCTTTCTTCCAATGTCCAGGTTCCTTGCAGTAACTGCATATGTCCCTAGTATTGTAATTCTTCAACTTAGATTCTGCTTTCCATTCTTTTTGTAGTCATAACCGGCATGACTCTTCTTATGAGTCATAACCAAACCTGCAGCGCTAGAGTCTTGCATCCCAATAGCCATATGTCGAAGTTCACGAGTATGCAAACTCACGCGAACTTCCTCTAAGGTTATGGATTCTCTTCCCACAATGAATGATTGGACAAAATTCTCAAATGATAATTTAAGAGAAACCAATAAAATCAAGGCAGCATCCTCATCTTCAATCTTAACATCTATGTTTTCTTAAATCCATCAATAATGTATTTAAGCGAACTAGATGTTCTTTAAGAGATGTACCTTCATGTATGCGGGAGAGAACAGACGTTGCTTTAAGAGCAACTTGTTGATCAGAGACTTCGTCATGTACAGACTTTCGAGTCTCAACTACAGACCGGCCGTGGAATCCTCATCAGCAACCTCCGCGATAATCTCGTCTGCCAAACATAGCATGATCGTCGAGTGCGCCTTCTCTTCCTGCACCATCAACTCGGACGGCTTGAGTGCCTTCGCTCGCTTCTGATCTAACGGTGCCCAGATGCCCTGCTGCTTCAGAAGGGTACGTATCTTGATCTGTCATAACTGAATCCATTCTTCCCCGTGAACTTCTCGATATTCAGATTGTGCGATGTCATCTAACTGGATGATCTTGACGGAACATGAAGCTTTGATACCAGTTTGTTGTGAATCGTGGAAGCAAACACGCACAAACACGATCAAACAAGCAAGATGTAAATACAAGGATTTACAAGGTTCACCTGTAACTGGGCTATGTCCTTGTGCGGCGACGATCGGTTTCACTATATGGAGAAAAAAGGTATTACAGAGGGTATTGAGAAGATACAAATATGGGATGAGAAACAGGATCAGAATGAGGATTGCAGTATCTGGTGGCCCTAAGGCCCCTTTTATACTACAACAGAAGAAAACCATTTGTATTCAGTAATCCATCCCAATAGCTCTCAGCCAATCAGAAGATAGGACACAGATCAGACATGTCAGCAATCCTGGCCCAACAGCTCTCAGCCAATCAGAAGGGAGGACACAGATCAGAGATATCAGCAATCCTGACCCAACAGCTCTCAGTCAATCAGAAGTCAGGACACGGATCAGTAAAATCAACAGCCCAACAAGTGGTTAGGATTCAAATCATATCACAGCAACAAGAGGAAAATGAATAAGAAGAGGAAGAGGACGGAAGAGACAGATTCACAAGAAGAAGCTCGAATGTATGCAAGATTTAGGGAAATGAAAAAAGGAAATAAGAAATCCAAGCAGAGTTTGATCTCGAAGATTTTTCGATTGAAGAAGAAATGAACATCATATTTTTTTTACATATTTTCTACTAGCATAATAGAGAATGTCTTTACATATTTATGAACATTTATATTGTATTGTATTATTTAGAAACATTACATTTTAGTTTGCTATTACAATTATATCTCTTTCATGTCAAATTTAATATATATGTAGGTTGTTCTAGATCCATTGACTTTTATGTTGAAGATATAATAATTTAGAGGTTATATCAATGATTTGATATACAATTACTATCTCAGATATGATATTCGATAATCCTTTAAACACATGCAATGATTTTAGGATAGGTCTTAAGGGTTCGACAGGACATCAAAACCCTGAAGAACCTATATAATTTTTTCATGTTCTGGACAGGGTGAGCACGTGTGCATGCAAAGTGCACACCTAGTGCTTGCCCAACATGTTGTCAGGTGCCAATCAAAATGGTACATGCGAGCATATGGGCAAGCATCAAGTTGACTGATGACCAATGTGAGGGCAATGATGCTCACTCAAGTGGGCTTGCGTCCAAGCTATCAGCGTGCACAGGTTGGACGAGCACGTGTGCTCGTCAAAGAGGTGAGCGAGCACATGGCTATCACAGTGTCGGGATATGTGTGCTTGTAGAAATTGTATTTTTTTGTAATGTTAATATGTGCATGTAGAATTCAATTTTCCTGCGGATACATTCCTAATGATGGTTATCTAGAACACAAGCTGGATTTTCGACACAACTTTTAGTGATGATCATTTTGCGATGACTTGTCCTTACAACTTTCAGAGTATATTTGTCCTCTCAAAAACAAATTTTCTATTAGTGTGTGAATAATGTACAAGTTACCTATTAATTAACTTCAATATTATATAAAAGCGCATTTGATGTTAGAAGAATAAAATGTGCATATGAGAATTACCATAGATATTTGTTGATACATTTAGAATAATAACATTAAATATTAGGAGTACATGCTTAAAGAACACAAGTAGGGAAAATAAGTATTGGCAGTAGATCAGTCAACTGATTGGAAAAAAAACAATCAGATGGAAAAACATTGATGGAAGACTAACTTGATTTGTTAGCTGGTTACTGAACTCATAATTAGTCGGTTGGAATTGAAGGATAGTCGACTCCCAAGCCTTGCACTTCGGGAGAATACAATGCGAGCGGATCCTATGCTGCACAGCAGGGATTTGTTGTAACCCAAGAGTGTGCCCGAGCCTCTTGATCGAGATCGAGCGGTTTGCATGAAATCAGGATTTTTGTGGGCCCTTACCGTGTGAACCGCTCGATCTTGATCAAGAGGCTCAGGCACACTCTTGGGTGTGGGAACCGCTCGATCGTGATCGAGCGGCTCAGGTACACTCACAGGTTACAACAGATCCCTAATGCGCAGCAGAGGATCCGCTCTTGAATACAATAGACGGTAAGCTATATCACGAGTCGGGCTAACGAAAACTTCAGCTTATTGTTCCACCTTCCAACCAAAGCTCGTAATAAAGCGATTTTGGATCTTACATACTAGCTTGCACCTCATGAGAATAGCTTATCCCTCATCGGCTGGGTTGTTTTTTTCTTGTCATTTTTTCTTTTCTTTTCTTTTTCTTATTGGTGAAGGAATCTCTAAGGGTTCGTTTGGTTGCAGGGTTGGGTTAAGTTGGGATACCCTTGTGAATAGTAAACTATGAGGAGAATTGGAAGGGTTGGAAGGAGGGGTATCTCGGATTGGGTCAACCCAACCCTAACTAACCCTGCAACCAAACGAGCCCTAACAATAGTGTGAGGAAGGAGAGACTTAGGGCATGTTTGGTTGCAGGGTTGGGCAGGGTTGGGTTGGACTGGGTTGGGATGGGTGAATAGTAATCTATGAGGAGGAAGTACCCTTGTGAATAGTAACCAGGGTTGGACCAACCCTGCCCAACCCTGCAACCAAACAGGCCTTTAATGTTCGTGAAACGGTGTTTTATTCATAAAAAACATAACACAATAAAATAATAGTCGTAATAATAATACTAACAATAAATGACAAATAATAATAATAAACATTTCGGCCGCTGTTTTGCATGGAAAAGGCGCACACCGCGCGAAAGCGAAACCTGTCCCACGTGGACCGATGAGGACGTCAAGTTTGACTTCTAAACCTCTTTCATTTATCTATATTGATATGTGGACTTCCAACGTTAACTTCTAGCACCAGATCAAGCGTTAAATATATGCACCAGCTTCCATTAAAATAATAAATATAGCTTGATACGGGCACGTAGGGATAGAGTGCTTAACAGTGTCTTCTTGCGTATATAATCCTCTTTAATCCCCAACTACGTATGTGGACTTCCTGTAAGAATCATTTGTACATTAACATCATGTGGACTATCGCAATCGCCATCAGATTACGTTAATCGGATTAAAAAAATGTAATTATAGATTGTACAAGCTAACCAGTACCGTATATCCCGCGGCGTCGCTGCTTGTTTAGTTTCATCATTTCTTCTTTCTCTGACGACGATCTCTTCGCCGGCAACCATGAGGGAATAGCCGTCACCACTTCTCTTTGACAAGAACACTTTCACCGGTTGCTACTCTCGGGGAGAGGATCCTCTGCTGTAGTGGTTTTTGCAGCAGAGGTGCTGTAAACTGGAATAAATTTTTTTGTGATTTGGATTCTAAAATCCAACCTTATAGATTGAATCTTAGCTTAATGATCTACATATCCTACAAATTTCGCTTAAATCCGATATTGTTTGCTATTTTATCTTAACAGTTCAAAATTCGGTTCTTTTTTAAATGGAGTTCAAGTTGCTTAGATCTTGAGCGATTGTTTGACCATTAAGATAAAATAGCAAACAATATTGGATTTAAGCGAAATTTGTAGGATATGTAGATCATTAAGCTAAGATTCAATCTATAAGGTTGGATTTTAGAATCCAAATCACAAAAAAAAAATTATTCGAGTTTACAGCACCTCTGCGGCAAAAACCACTACAGCAGAGGATCCTCTCTCCTACTCTCGAGCCTCTGATATGCCGCAAATACGGATTGTATCTGTATACGAGTATACCTGTATAAGATCCATTACTTTCGGGAAATATATCTTAAAGTCTCTTCCAAACGTGATTAATAAGTAGGTATATTATGCTCTGCTCCTCAACTACATGGCTGCGGGGTTAGGAAAATCTTACTTACTATAATAATATTGAGATTAAGAGCAACTAACAAACTTCCACACCGCCTAATTATATGTTGCTCTATTATATTTGCGTAGTCTCTTATTCTTGAGAAGGAAAATAGAAGAAAAAAAAAGGATCACATCATTCAAAACGCAGAAGCAGATCAGGAGTTGCAGAATCTACAAGGATATATAATCAGTGGGTTAGATTAAGTTAGTAAACAGTAGATAAATTTTGATATCATCCTGATACAAATGCATTTTTTTAACAGAAAACCCCTAGAATTCCGCGTGAAAGTTTGAAACTCTTGTTGGCCACAGATGTAGTGTTCAAGCGAATGCGTGCAAACGGCACTGCTCGATACCGAGACAAACAGCCGCACATCGATCGATAATATCACCGCAAAAATGCCAAATCGAGATCCAATTCAATGGTCTGGTTGTAGAGCAGTATATCTATCATATAGAAAATCAAGCCGTCAAAAAGCGAGCAGCCCTCCTCGCAATAACAAACGGTCCACTTAGAGCTCTTTTCTTTTTCTTCTTCTGTGGGGGACCGATCTTGCCACCAAAACTACCAAAGGCCACCGGTCCGCCAAAGAAAAGCCCCGCGGACCAAATCGGAACCGTAAATCTTCATATTTGGATGGAAAATAATTGACTTAGACTAATTATCAATTCAACCATCCTATAAAAAATCTAAGCATTTCAGATGTGTACAACTACGTGTGTAAACATCTGAACATCAAAGCAAAAAAATAGCTGAATTTGAGTCATATGTGTACAACTACGAAGCATACACTACAGCAAATCTGTTCGACGTTAAAAAGGCACAATCATTGCATGTGCTTGAACAAATCCGAGGGTAAGGGTTCTTGTTTGTTTGATTTGAAGAATAAAAAATAAATAAATATTGTTGATAATCGTAACATCTCATGCTTAGATTCTCTGTTTGTTATCAAGAAAAATTGACCCAAGTAATTTATTGGGTTCGGACATGAATTGACTCGTTGACAATTGCCCAAAATATTTAAGTTTAAGTTGTCAGGCAGATAGCAGAAGATGGTGGTTACCAATCGGATAATGAAGAAGAAAATGTAGAAGATACTTTTCCTGAAACTGAGGAGGAGGATACCTATAGCGACAGTTATATGTTGAGCCTTCATCATAAATGGGCACCTTTACAGAGAAGGTCTCCAAAGCTTAGGAAGGCTAAAGAGAAGGCATTATGAAAGTTCAAAGGTTGGGTTAGCGATGCTTGAAGGCCATGTTGGCCATTTTTATATTAACTAGAAGTTTCTGTAGAAGCTATATGCTTCATTTGCTCTTCCTTGTATTTCCTTTCTTTCTTCAATAAAAGAGGATACCCGGACCCCAGAAACTACCGGGCTTACGATTAAAAAAAAGTTGCCAGGTGGTAATCCTTATCACTTATAACAAAGCCCACACTTCCTAAGTTTTACATGTGGGACTATATTTGTGAATTGGGGTGTTATTGCCGGCAATCCAAGGAGGGTGCGCAGGACTACTATATGATCTTTGGGAGTATGAGTCCACCAAAAGTCTAATCTCATCCATCTGCAAGGGACCTACTTTGACAACCTCATCTTAAGCTTATATTCGTAACGTTCTCGTTGCGGCATTATCACCATCACTTATTCTCAGTAATAGTGACGGTTGCGCACTCCGTCTTAGGTCCTTCCGGGTAGGTTTTAACATCACGGACTTAGGTTCCCAACCCATTGACGGAGAGAACTGACCCTCACAACTTACTGGGTTCGGGTTGAAATAGACACGTTGACAACCACCTAAAATGCTTAAATTAATGTTGTCAAGTAGTAATCACCATCACTTGTAGCGCACACCTACATTCCGTGAGTTTTAAATTTGAGACTATATTTGATATTGAGGTGTTTCAACAATAGTTAATGTAATAAATATATTTAACTCCCAAGTAAAAAAAGATATCCATGTTAGTCAATAGCTCCTAAAAAATAAAAATAGTCCACATATAAAAGTGCACCCAACTGTTGACCATTTTCACAAATTTTCCTTTTTAACTCTCACCCCTCCACGACCACCAACTCAAACCTCCGCCTTATATATACGCAACAAACACCAACCCATCCTGTCCCCATATCCCATCTCCACTCTCCTATCCCTCCAACCTCCCTCGCTATCCACGAATCTCTTCCCCAAAACCGGTACATCTCTTCCGCCTTATCCCTCTCCCAGCGATATCTACGATCCGCCCCCGATATCCCCCACCGGAACTGGCACCTCTCCGGCACCTATGGCGGCGTCGCCTGCGGCGGAGGCAGAGTACGAGGTCGCGGATGTCAGCGACGCGATCGACAACTCGCGCGGGCGATGCCTCGCGGAGCTGGAGGCGGAGAACGCCGCCGCCGAGGACGGCGCTGACGGGAGGAGGAGGTTCGTCATCCATCCGGACAATCGGTAAGCTCGTCTCTCCCTTTCTCCGTTGGCGGTTTTTTTCCCGGTTCTATTTTGGTTCTCCGCGGTCATTGGCCCTGGGGGAGGAGTCGCTTCACCGCCCGCGGGGTGGAGGTAACGGTATTGGACGATCGTGTTGGAATCTGATGTGGTAGTGGTTGCTAACTAATTGCCATCATGGGGAGAGCTAATTATAATATTTTAATAATTGGTTACTTTGTCTTTGAAGAAGGTAAAAAATCGAAATCTGGAAGAAATGTAGAAGGAAACTATAATGGATTGCATCTGATTCAATTAAAAATCCGTGTGTTTGATGCACTCGATGTGGACAGGAAATGACCGTACGGTCTCTTTTTTAATCATAAGAAGTTATTTATTATATTCACTCAACAGATCATCTTAGTGGATTTCAGAATATTTAAATATCTTAATTTTTTTAGTATAAGGTTCAAATTCATTCATAGAATAGTGACTCTAAATAAGTTCAGTGCATCATAAATGGTTGAATGGGCTCACACAGAAGAGGCAAAAACTTACAACCACTTCATATATATAACATGCATAGTATGAGATTAAACGCTCCTAATAAGAGCAAACTAAACAAATGGATGTTACTCCAAAAGTTATAATGAATCCACTCAAAAAACACAAGAAGATATGATTTTAGCAGAAGGTCTTCATTCATTCCCAGAGCAGCGAGCAAAGGTCTTTGGTCCGAAAGGACCGGGTTTTTAGTTGTTGATGACATCCCCGTTGAACGCTCACCGTGACAAAAGAGAGGAAACTTCAAGCCAGAGCTGAGGAGAAAAACTTAGAGGAAACACAACTAAAAGCGAATAGGCAGCAATTTGAGTACATAAAGCACGGGTAGTCTTAAGTTTATATTTAGCACATTGTAGCAAAATATTGTACATCATTAGATAATAGGATTCAGGGTTTCTCCCGTTCTGAAAGCACAAACTAAGGAAGCATCGTCAATAACTTTTTTTATTGAAAGGGACATCATCAAAAATCAATTTACAACGTTCTTTCCATATTATATTGACCACCACAAAGTAGATACAATAATGCATTGCATGTCCGCACGAATAGCCTTCAACAGACAAGCTTTGTCCGACGATGACAATGCTAATAGGCATTCAGGGTTCTCGAAATGGCCGCTTTATGAATTTTCTGAAAATTATTTTTGGGGCAACCAGTTTATGTGATGTTGGAATATATGTTTGGACGTACGAAATATCTTCCAAGTTATTTTGTCGTTCATGATAATTGATTAAAAAATCAGTATTATTATATTTTTATTATTTTTTAAATGTATATACATGTAGTGGGATATATGATTAACTATGCATACGCATGTTAGTAGTAGTGTTGTTATATGTATAAGTTCCATCTATTGAATAGAGAAAACGTGATATAGATATATCCGGCTCATAATTCATGTTAAGAATTATGCATTACATAACACGCTAGATATTGGTAAATATAAGTGTGTGTAGTTTTGCAATTTTTTGCACACGTACAATGGATTATATTGCATTTGTCAAATATCTAAGTATATTATAAATTGACGTGTCAACATTCATTTGCATCTCTAAGCTATGGTAGATAACCCACTTTCTGGATTTAAGAAATTATATACGTGCACTCTTGTATTTTTCACTTTTTATTGCCACAATGAACCGATTATTAAGAAGTAAATCTCAAGACAAATAGATTTAGACTAATAAACACTATAATAAAATGAGTCTATAACGACACTTATTTTGGAATATGTCATTGTATTTTCCATTATTCAATATATAACAACGAATGACATTGCATGATGAAATTTTTTATTTGAAAATAGGCGTGAGTGACATACCTATTGCTATATCAATAGCGATTTTCATATAGCAAAGATTATTAGTCTGTCTTTATCATCAAATTTGCAATGATGATTTAACAATGTTTGGTGCATATTTTTAATGACAAGGGTATTGTGTATTGTTATATAAATTGTAGCTAGTGAAATGACGAAAGATATTTTATCCCTCACTAATTTCAATTATGTAAAATCATTTGGCAAGTACATATCTAATAACTAATGATATAGAGTATCTGTCTTTATATTCTTGAAATGAGATGATCTTTTCAACCCACTTAAGTAACTTAATGATTTAGCAATGTGCATTTCATTCATTCGAAGAATCATAGGTCAAACTTCACGGATTATACGTTACTCCAAAAGATGGTCTTTCTTATGTGACACGCATCAATTGGTCTTTGAATCAAAGGCGAAGTGAGGGAGGTCCCATATGTAGCATGTGCAAGAGATTGAACTGGCTACTGGCACAATAAATGTGTGTGCATGGTATCGAAAAGTGTCGATTTTGAGAGACAAGGATCCTCTGCTGTAAGGGAAATAACATATGAGGTTATGTTACTGTGGAGATGTTGTAATTCTTTTTTCTTTTATAGTTTTGATTTTTTGAAATCCAACCTTATGGATTATATCTTCGACTAATGTTCCACATATCTTTCAAATTTCACTCAAATCCGAAAGCATTTGCTATTTATCTTAATTGTGAAAATTTTGATCAACATTTAACCAACTTAAATCCCATTTTAAAAAAACAAATTTCTGACCATTAAGATGAAATGTCAGATGCCTTCGTATTTAAGCGAAATGTGAAGAGGACATGTGGAACATTAGACTAAGATATAATCCATAGGTTTTATTCTTAAAATCGAAATTGCAAAAAAAATGGAATTATAGCACCTCTACAGAGCATCCTTGTCCAGCTTCGAGGCCCAGCCCACGTATTTGATTCATACTGATTTAGTTTTCTATATATATTTTTATTTATAATGGATCATGGTCGAGCCTTTATCTATCTACATTCAATGAATATGTTTTGATTTTTTGCAGAATATACAATCCATTGAACATTATCCTTATTATATATTATCCTTTGTAAAGTCCACTAACATATTTTTTGTATACTATTACTATTTTGTATTTCATTGATTATATAGCTAGCCGTGTCTCTAGAACATCTATTATACGGAACAATACTTTTATTTAGGTCAAAATTCAATAAATTATGTGATTAAGGCATAAAACTTATGGTAAAAGTCAACTACTGCACTTCGATTATTTCATCAGATTAAAAATGTATCTGTCCTTGTGAACCTGCAGAAATCAGTTTTTTATACGGCAAATTATTATATATAATTTATAGAACTGAGATGTCATCGACTTCGAACTACCTTTTTCACATATTAGAAACATATTGCATCACGGATCCTCCGTGATCTACCAAGAATCTGTCGACTTGTTATTTCTTTCTCGCATAATCGTTATATTTATTATATAAAAGTTGCTCCACATGCATATACTCGTGATTTCTTTCCCATAATTGACATGATTTGGTGAAATTTAGCCTACCATACTGCTTAGAAAACTAGTCTCCTTTTTAATATTCAAAGATCTGAAGAAACGTTATCTAGTTATTACTACATTAATAGTTGCAATAGATATAAGCATAGACCCCATACCTATTGCTGGACAACTAATTATCTTATAGTTTTTTTAAAAAAGGAGAGTCGTTATCTTGTAGCGTCAGCTGAGTATATATGAAGACGACGTGAGGAAAGTGCCGTACACAATGCACATGCATATTTCCTAGGTTTTATTGCATAAGACTTTATAGTACAGGACGTGGATCGTCCGATCTTGATCGAGCGATTCTCACGAGTTCGTATTTTTTTGTAAACCCTTACCGCAATTTGTGAGAATCGTTCGATTAAGATCCAGCGGTCCACGTCCCTACTTCTCTACAACAGAAGATCGAGTTCCATCTATCAAAACCCAAGGGGTCGGCATCGATGTCACGTAGGATGGCCATTTATTTATATTGTGTTTTGAAATATTGGGAGTAGTTTTAAGACATATCCTCTACATTAGATATCGATAATTTCACGTGTTCCTTTGGCTTTATTTTAATCTCGTTTCGGAACACAAATCGGTGCTCTGACAACGACTCTCACTTGCTCTATCTCGTCCCTGACATGAATTCAGTATTTTTTATGGAATCTCTCCCTTTATTATCACTGCTCCCTCCTACATTGGATCTTGTGCTTCCTGTGTATACTGCACCCAATCAGCCATCCTCCTCACCTCCTCGGAATCTCTTTGGAGGCTATAGAATATTTCAATTTGAGCCCGTGATGGTAGAAAATTCTGGCCGAGTTCTCGAATTGATTCTTTATTACAGAACCAGCCTTACATAGGATTTACCAATTTTGAAAAAAAAAACTTATCTTGAGTCTGAGACTGATGAGGTGAAAATGGCGGATAGATAAGGTAAAACAGAACTCAGAACCACGTATGGCGTTAAATTGCAGGGTTCTTGTGTAATTATGAACACACTCTTTGGATATTTAACAAGTTCTTTTGTTGTTTTCCAATGGTTATTGGTAAGATCGTCTAAGCGCTGATGTGAACTGTCTAACCATTTAAGTGGATAAAAATTTCATTAGATTTGCAAATAATAAAATGGCATAATAATACCTGGCTACTCTATCTTATTTCTTTTGGGTATTTGTCTGCAGGTGGTATCAGTTGTGGACTCACGTAATACTGATCTGGGCAGTGTATTCTTCCTTCTTCACACCTCTGGAGTTCGGCTTCTTCAGGGGCCTCCCCAGGAACCTCCACTTGCTCGATATTGCCGGACAGGTTGCTTTCCTCGTCGACATCTTCGTGCAGTTCCACCTGTCCTACAGGGACCCCCAGACCTATCGTATCATTATCAGCCCCTCCCGCATTGCCCTCCGGTGCACCCCCATCTCTGCATGCATTTATATATATGCTCGCTATATATGTTAATGCAATATAGCTGCCACCTTGATTATATGAGCTGATTAGTTGATGTTGCAATTGACAGTCTTAATATTGGTGTATTACCTTCTCAGGTACTTGAAAGGTAACTTCGTGGTCGACCTCCTTGGCTGCATGCCTTGGGATGCCATCTACGTGGTACGCACTCGTATGCATGTTGTTATGTATATGTAGTTATCTGCATGTTTTTTTCTTTTTTGAAGTGGTGTAACAGCATGTCGGATGATTTGAGCATCCCTATCTTTAAAAAAGCGATATTTTATCGGATATGTAACATGTAAATTAAGTAAATAGAATGAACTTGGGGCATAATAATGGGTGGAAGAGTGTGGGCATAAATCAAAATCTCATCAAATCTATCACCAATTGTCACTGCGTTGTTCATAAGTTGTTGGACATCTTTGTAACTCAAACATTGTGACTACTTGAATTCACTGGCTTGTCTTTGGTCTGTTCATTTTAGTGTTGCTTAGATTTCCGAGGCTTAAGCAGTTGCGTCAATTTCCATTTTCTCTATACTGAAGAATTCTAGATGCCATGTGATTTATTAGGCTTGTGGGAGGAAAGAAGAAGTGAGATACCTTCTTTGGATTCGATTAAGCAGAGCGCAGAAGGTCACAAGCTTCTTTCAGAAGCTGGAGAAGGACATTCGCGTGAACTACTTGTTCACAAGGATTGTAAAGCTCATAGTTGTGGAGCTTTATTGTACACATACAGCTGCATGCATTTTCTATTACTTAGCAACTACACTTCCACCGTCAATGGAGGGCTATACTTGGATAGGAAGTCTACAAATGGGGGATTATCATTACCAGAACTTCAGAGAGATCGACCTGTTGAAGCGTTATGTGACATCACTGTACTTTGCTGTGGTCACAATGGCAACTGTTGGTATGTTCTCTCCTATTTTGATTCTATATTATCTGTTCATTTCAAAGCATTATACTACTTTTCTGGAGAATTATTGAAAATTTTCATTCAAGATCATAACGTGTGATCTTAAATGTTGGCACTTGCAATATGGCGGGTTTATTGGCACCATAGGAAGAAGGATAAGTGTGCCTTTGGATACTCGAAACCCAGATCACTCAAGAAAAATCGGTCAGTTAAGTTCTTATGTTTGAGTACAAAGGGTGAAAATCAGTTAACTCAAAGTTCTTCACAAAGAGTTGTAGAGTTTCAAAGGTCAAGAAGGTAATTTACAAAGTTTATAGGGTTCGTGGGGTAAAAATCCATTTTTCTTCAACACTTCTATGGTTAATAAAATGTGTGGAACAAGGTAGTATGGAACTGCTGTATAATTTATACTGAGAACAGCAGCACCATTTTACATAATAATGACAAGGCTATCCAAAAGCTGCCTTACTATTAATAACTAACACGTAATTACAATTGTTGCAATACCCAACGTGATCAAAAGTGTTCTAATTTGCAAGCTCTGTTCTGTTTGGGATTGGCTTGTAATGTTGTGCCCAGTTTCATTTCCCAAGCTCTTTTTGTTCAAGTTCAATTTCAAGTGATCCTTTTTCTATATATAACTTTGTGGTTGATTCTTTTTCTCGATGTCCCCAGGTTACGGAGATATACATGCAGTTAATGTTAGAGAAATGGTGTTCCTCATGATATTCGTCTCTTTCGACATGATTCTTGGAGCTTACCTTATTGGCAATATGACTGCATTGATAGTGAAAGGATCAAAGACAGAGAGATTCAGGGACAAGATGACTGACCTTATAAAATATATGAATAGGAACAAACTTGGGAAGGGTATCCGCACCCAAATCAAAGGGCATGTACGTCTGCAATATGAGAGCAGTTACACCGATTCTGCAGTCCTTCAAGATATTCCAGTAGCCATCCGTGCTAAGGTGAAACCCTGAAGCTAGTTCTTTGCTTCTAGTTTGTTGATTTACCTGTAATTAGATGCATTCAGAATCCATCATCTAGATGTGTTCATTTAGAATATGAGCAGCTGCTGCCTTTTCTCTGACATGAACTATAATGGACTATAATGAACTGGTCTGATGCTTTCCGCAGATATCAGAAACACTGTACAGTCCTTATATCGAAAGGATTCCACTTTTCAGTGGCTGCTCACCAGAATTCATTTACCAAATAGTAAGTATATGAACTGGACATATTTTTTTTCTTGAGCAAGCAGTTCATTTTTATTGTGAAGCAATTGGCCCCAAATTCTACGATTTTCTGTACCTTCTAGAGATTACATCCGAAACTAAAAATAAATTAAAATCGTGTAAAGGCACAATAGATTAGCGAAATTGGTTTTGTTTTGAATACATTCTGTGTAATAGCTTGTTCTTTCTCTGGAATCAATTTCTTATATGTGTTCTCACTTTCTAATCAAGCTTTCGATTGCATATAATACGTAACCCCCATGAGACTAGTTTAGCCAATTGATCCGGGATGTGAAACCCTCTCTGAGTTATGTATATAGGTTTATCTTAAGTTTTTCTCCTCGGTCGTTAAAAGGCTGGTATTATGTGCACGAGAAATGAATGAAATTTTATCACGGCTAATTAGTAGACTTACATGCCTCGATCATTTGGCAGGTTATCAGACTCCATGAGGAGTTCTATCTTCCAGGCGAAGTGATTATGGAACAAGGCAGTGCAGTTGACCAGCTATATTTCGTATGCCATGGTGCACTGGTAACATTCATGCAGATCTCTATTGTGTTTCTAGTTTCTACCACACTGTGTCTGTGTTATGAAAAGCCTTAGTTTGGTTTAATGCAAGTTGATGACAGCTAATTTAGGTGCAACCAATACCATTTCCTACATGTCATGTCCATAGCAAAGATATAAGATGGATTTATTGCCTATTACTAATAGATAAAAACGGAAGCAATCCTCATTAAGACTTGAAGTTTATGTTTATTTTGCTAGTTTAGCCCCTGGAGTATTCTGGTTTTTCTGAATTTCAAGTGATGATCTCTTGATAATGTTAAGCATGAGTTATTTCTTCTTGTAGGAAGGGGTTGGAATATCGGATGATGAATCTGAAGAGACGATCCTAAACTTGAAATCCGATAGTTCGTTTGGTGAATTGGCTATTGTTTGCAACATTCCACAACCCTACACCATCCGTGTTACGCAATTATGTAGGCTCCTGCGAATTGACAAGCAGTCCTTTTCAAATATCTTGCAAATATACTCTTCTGATTGGAGGATCATCTTGACAAACATCATGGAGGTAAAGTTGGACTGAATCTGTATTCAAATTTCCTGCATGTGTACTTTCCTGTGAATGACAATATTGTCGGCGACTCTACTATGATGATTTCCTCACTTTATTTTGCATACTGTTTTGTTTCTAATCCAGGCAAACAAAATAAATGTTGGAAAAAAAGAGCTCGAACTGGATATCGTGTTTCATATTCGAAAACAAGAAGCCGAGTTGGCTCTGAAGGTTAATAGTGCCGCTTATCATGGGGATCTGCGTCATTTAAAGGGCTTAATTCATGGTGGAGCAGATCCTAATATGACAGATTACAACGGGCGTTCTCCGTTGGTATGCGATTGATAGATTTTTTTTATAATAACAAATAATATATCCTTTCTGCACGATCGGTTTTTAATTTTATAGAAGATCCTGTTATATGCACCTATAAGGCAGAACACTAAGTTCTCAGAAAATAACACTGTAGGACCTTAAAAGAAAGTAGTGTATCCTTGGAAAAACCACTGGTGTGTGATATTTTGAATAACAAAGGCCTTTAGATCATGCATATTAGCAACGCATTCCTGATCAATAACAGATGTTAAGATATTCCTATATTTGCATTAACATCTACCTGACAGGTCCTTGAATTTGTTGTGCAACTGTGGAGACCCTGTCCCACATTAATTTCATCTGCCTGATTGATCTACATTTTGTTACCAGCATCTCGCTGCGTCTAGGGGCTATGAAGATATTGTACTTTACCTTATACACAAAGGAGCAGACATCAACAAAGCTGGTGAGCTAAGATCCTTGGGAGAGCTGCATCTATTATCCGTTTCATATATGTTATTTACTTCTTTGGCTTCTAATTCCAAATGGGCTCTTCTTCTTCCAGATAAATTTGGAAACACACCTCTGCTTGAAGCCATTAAAAACGGGCACGAACACGTGGCGTCATTGTTTATAAGAGAAGGGGCATCAGTAAGCATCGACAATGCTGGTTGCCATCTTTGCATGGCTGTTGCACGAGGAGATGTCGAGTATGTGAAAAGGGTGTTGTCCTATGGCATCGACCCAGATGTGAGAGATTATGATCACAAGACCCCGTTGCACATTGCTGCCTCGGAAGGGCTGTTTATGGTGGCAAAGATACTTTTGGAATCTGGCGCAGATGTTTCATCCAAGGACAGGTATATCAGTTTATGTTTATTTATTTCAAGAATGTATTATGTAACACGAATTTCTTATTGTCATATTCAGTATATATTGATCATTATACGAAAATAAGGTGCCCCGAATCAACATAGAACCTATCAACACCAAGAATAATGCGAGCAGAATTAGTGGGAATATAACTGATATATTTTACAGGGCCTGTATGTTTGTATGCACCTTACAGCTTTATTCCTAGTTTCCAATAGCATCATACCCCAAATAATGATAATAACTGCAGCAAATGCAACAAATAAAAACAGTATGGCGTTGAAGATAAAAATATCCTGCCATCGTTTCTCTCTTGGATTGAAGTAGGCACCTCGCCATTTTTCATCCGTCTACCTATCTGCATCATCAGGATGTAAAAATAACTTGAGCACATTTTGCCTACATCATTTGATGACTTCTCTGCTCTTGTGCCCATGATTTTCAGATGGGGTCGCACTCCACTTGACGAAGCACGCAAGATCGGAAGCGAGCCCCTGATTAAGTTGTTGGAAGCAGCAAAGCCATCGGAATCATCTACCCCAGGAAAAATGAAAGGTATTTTCCCATTTTATTTGTGTATATGCCCTGGCGGATTGATTGATGAATACAAGAGGCAATGACTGAAGTGATGATGTCAGGAAGACTCATTAAAAATATGCATTGTATGGAAGCATAAATCTTAGCTGTTAGCATGTGTTCACCTTTTCATGCCTGTTTTGAAAAACAGATGATGGACAGCGTAGAAAGTGCACGGTTTTCGCTTTTCATCCATGGGATCCAAAAGACAAAAGAAGTGAAGGAGTTGTGCTATGGGTGCCTCCAACCATAGAGGAGCTCTTCAGACTCTCAGAGCAGCACTTGCAGTTGCAGTGCTCGCCTTCACGCATATTATCAGAAGATGGAGGGAAGATTCTTGACACAGAGTTGATTTCTGATGGGCAGAAGTTGTATTTGGCCTCCTAACAATTCCAAGGCCAATCGACGACAAGGGTAAATCCCGACCTTTGAGATTTCTGATTCTTTGTAAAATTGATTTTTGAACATGAGGATACGTGACATCCTCCTGTAAATTTTATAATAATATGCTCCTGTAATTTCTAGAAACCACAGTGTAAAGCCCCATTTGTGAGGGATATATCTCCCATTTGTTCCACGCTAGAGGGATATAATATATATCCCATTTGATCCACACTAAGTTTCTTGTAAAAGGTCCTATTTGGGCATCACATAATGAAGTGATCTTGCAATTGGGTTTTATTTGTAAAATGGAATTGCTTGCTTTTCATGAGACTGCATTGACATTAGAGAATACAAAAGGTTCAAATGGTTCAGACTATATAGAAAAGTTGCAACCCTTGAGCTCTTTAGAGATCTTTTTGCAGTAGCTGAAGGATACCAAAACCTATATAACTTTGACTGAGATATTTAACATGTAGAGCAACTGCTAAAGGATATCCAAAACTACTGTCTTTAGAGCCACGAGTAGATCAATCTCTAGACAATGACGGCAACCAAAGTCCGCCTCCTATAGTTGTTGGGAGTTACTTAATCTAGTGTCACTTTTATCTAAGATATTAAACATGTAGAATGACGAAACATCCCACATACAGATCTCATGCCAAATAATGGATCTTTATTCCTTTAATCTATATATAAGGAAATTGTTCATATATCTCTAAAAGAGCAGCTCAAGTTTCCACCTACGCAAATTAACTGGAGAACAATGAATTTCCATATAAAATGGGTGAAGTGGTCTAGACGATTGCAGGAAGACATTTGTTATATCTATTTCCAAAGATCGCAACAAACATCAAATCCAGATTTCACTACACATCTTCACAACAAAAGCTAAGAAAGAATCATTTATCTGCATCTCTAAAGTGATGACGAGAAGATGAAACCATGCCTATATGTTCCCGTGTCTCCCATCATCGGAATTCACTGGGACAATGGGAGGTTCCCCTGGCAATGACTCCTCCAGATGGAGCAGAGCATAGTCACTAACCATTCCGGTGCGCTCTCGATTAATGCTTTCTCTCTTCTCCTCCTCTGCCTTATCTACCTTCTCCTTAGTCATCGTGCTCACATCACCTGCAGCTTTTGCCACCATGCTGAACGCATTGGAGAACCAGGAAACACCTGATGATACATAAGGGTTGCTCATCAATGCCGTCGATGCCAAACTGACCTTCTGCTCAGCAGCAGCAATCGCAGATCTGGTCATCTCCGACACCTGAAAGTGGTCGTCCACCTCTTTCACCTTTTCATTTACCACCGCAGTACCAATGCTGATTTTCTCAGTTAATCCAATCTTCTGGTTGATCGATGCCATCGTGGTTGAAGCACTAGTGGTTAATTGGTGCCGCTCGTCAAAAGATTTTGCCTTGTTGAGAGCATCTATGCCGAGGACAAAACCCTTGGCTAGCATAGTGCTCATCATTTCCTCCGCTTTCCTCACAGCAGAATCTGGCGAGGGCTTCTGCGCAGCCTGTAGGAAACCTAGGGGGTTAATCAACAGGTTAACAGCCTCCTGCTAAACAAACATCGCATGACAACATCGCATGACAAGGGTCGACTCCGCTTTAATTGTATGGAAATTACAAGCATGCATAGGTTTTAAGTTCTTTAAAATAGTTTCTCCTTCACAGGTTTTTTGGGAAAAAACTAGAAGAGGACAACAAAAGGACCGATTTTAACAACTACATCAACTTCCACTGATCAAACCATATTGCCAATAGAAATAACAACAAAGAAGCGAGACGGTAAAATGATAATTACCCATTTGTCTCAAAGCAAAGGCATGCATCCACAAAAACATGAAACCTATTTTATGAATTATAACCTCTGGGAATTAATCTGGTGAAGGATTTACCATAGAAGTTGTAACAGCTCCAGGAGGCAGCTGATAATTTTCAACAGGTGACACTGACACAGTCATGTCAACAATGGTTGCCCCCTGCATTAAACTTACAACAGTAGTTAGGGATGACAAGGGGACAAACCACACATGTTCTCTGACTTGTTATTAGAAAAAAGAGAATTGTCTTAACCAATAACAGACTCACTGAAAGAAGAATTGCAGTGTCAGCTCCTTGTGACTCCTTGAAAGTAACGTAAGCAACTTGAGATCTTTCAGATTCACTACAGGATATGGGACCAAGTTTCACGATACCTTCTGATGGATAATGTGCAAAGAAAAAATAGATAAGGAATAAACTAACCTGCGCATTTCAACATATTCGATATCCCCTGAAAAAGAAAAAAACTCTTTGATGTCCTGTTGAGATGCATTCAAAGAAATATTGCTGACCTTCACAGTCGTGATCTGTAGATTCAGAAAAAGACCAAGACAAGCAATTCAGAGAGGAGAATATCGAATGTGATAATCACAATTCTGTAACACACGTCAATTTTATAAATCCAATAAAACCACGAGGAAGGAAGTTCCTTCATTACCTCCAACTACCATCGAATCAAACTAAATTACTTAAAAATAAGTACTAACAGAAGTAAGTGTACCCTAATCTATATAATCCTCTAAAATTTCTAAGGCTTTGGTAAGTTTGATTATTAGGCTAATTGCAGCCCTAAAAAATGAACTGAGATTCTTTTATGAGAAATCTCTACATGAAAAGAACAGATGCCAAATACTTTTATAAAAAATCAAACTCGAAATGAAGAGACTAATTTAGCAACAGTCTAAAACCAACTCTGAGCACCATAAACAACCATAAAGATATCAAAAACATTAGAATAACATCACCGAGTGGAAAATATCATGATATATGGAAAGGTGATATTTAACACGGGCATACTGCACAATTACGCATAGAATTGAAAGTAAAAGATAAACAGATCTTTCCACATTGCAACGTGAGCACAGGAGACAATCTTGGTCACCAGAATGGCTCAAATGAGGTAAGCAATAGTAAGTATTGGAAATTCGACTTCAACACCAGAACATTTCACAGTGTGTTTCAGAACAAATTTTGTTAGTTGTTCTAAGTTGGAAAAGTTAAACCTTGACCACTAAAAACCAGCAATCAAAGTGCAACAACAATGCCTGTTAGAAAAACCAATTAAACCATACAACTCTCACATCTGAGACATCAATTGTCCAATTTGGAGTAATAGGCAATTCAGGTTCCGTTTCCATCCTCACATGGCTTTGGTCCATAGGGACCTGCAAACGACATGTTAGATTATGTATCTCCCACATAGAAAAAATGGTAAGGACTACCAATAAGTCAGTAGGATGCATAAGATGAACTAGATCATACATCCATTGGCAACATGGATTATCTGGATGATATGTTCATATATGTCAAAAGAAGTAAAGGAATTCAAAAGAAACTGTGGTGATGGGATATTTGAATATAGTGAAACAAGTATTAAATATGAAATGTCAATCTATGTCAATTCAAGTTAGAAATAAGCTCCCTAGCCAGCTGAAATCTACAAATCAACAAATTGGTTGTGAAGTTGAGCCAGATTTTTTAAAAAAAAAAGATGAGACATTCCTCCAGATCACAGACATAGGTCTATCCCTTGTTGAGATATCATCAGACAACTCTCAGCTTCCATATTTCTAGACCAAAACCTCCATGCCTTTTCCTATAAGCCAACTAATAGCCTATGATTGCAGTCCTTTGCACAAAGTCAGAAACCCGTTAGTAAGTCAAGTATTCATAATTTGCTAACAAACAGGATGCAAATTCATGTAAAAGAAACCATGATCATTACAAAGCTCAACCTAAATGGCAATGTCCCATATATGTATGAGAACTTTGCAACCATATGTTTTCTTGCATTCATCGTAAGAAGAATAGAACAACAAAAAACATTGAAAACAGTAGCCTTCATCTGTATTTTCCAGATACCACTCACACCCAATTCACAAATTACCGGCCCATTCGACTTCAGCATTATCATACGGGTCGACAAGGAAAACCATGAAACATATTAGCAAGGCGGATACTGCGACTTTTGAAGAAAAAAAACATCCTTACAATTATAACACAACCATTCTTCTCTTAATGAAAACACACAAAAGAGATAATAATGAACCAATCTAAATAGCAGCGACTTTGTATTTCCGATGGGAACTACAATTTTCTGATTCAGCCAATTCACCATAAACCGAAACAGATCCATCAGCATTGTAAACAGATCGGCAATCCCTAATATCCATTGTCAAATCCATCGAATTCAGAAAAACGTACAGCTCATTGGAACCCCATTTTCCCCACTCCCAATCCTTTCAACATCGTCCCAAGAGGGAACGAAACCTGATATTACCAAAGACCTTTCAGATCTACCAATAAAAAATCGCAAATTTCAGCTCAAATCCACCAAATACCACACGGATCAGGGCGAGAAACAATGAAGAAGGTACAGATCTGCGGCTGACCTCGGGGGCACTCGCCGACATTGCGAGAAGGATTCCTCTCGTCTTTGCAGCTCGGGGAGTAGCGAATGGCCTTCGAGGCAAATCTAGGGTTAGGCTTTCGAGGTGAAAATGGACGATTCCGAGGAACCAACGGAGGGGAGAAAGAACGGGGCAGTTGATTTAGAGGGGGTGGGGGGTGGGGGGTGGGGGGTGGGAGGGAGATGTTAACCGCTCGCCTCGTCGCGGGTTCGAAGTCTTGCTCTTCCAGTTGTGAGGTGTCGGGATAATATTTGGCAAAACATGGGTATCTTTCATAAATCCCCTCGAAATTTCTCAATATGTCTTCTGTGCATTTGAAGGGTGAAAAAACAATTGTACTTCTTCTTTGTAGGGTGGAGCATTGGGCTGAACCCGGCCCAACCCGAGAAAGCCCGGTCCGGGCCCACTAATTTTTTTCGGGTTTTGGGCCGGGTCGAGGCCCGTGTTTTTTAGTGAATTGAGAACCCTGACCCGGCCCAGGACCCGTGGTCTCGGGTTCGGGTTCGGGCTGGGCTCGACCCACCCCCAATTTGGTTTGAAACCTTACGTTGCAACGAACATGTTTGCACCCAGTTCTGTTAAAATATACGCTTTTCATGTAAATGTAAGTGTCCAATAATGTTGTATGCATCCGATACAGGCATATTTATGGAACTAAAGAAGTTTTAGTTTTGCAAATACTAAACATAACTTACGTTGATCAAATAAAGAATAATATATTATATTGAACTAAATTTCGAATACATTTTGCATGGTCATATTTACAAATCATCAATGCATGTATGCGCAATGGATCTCAGAGTAGATGAGGATTGATTACAAGTGCAATCTCAAGTCGAAATGCAAATGACGAGAACTATTATATTCAAATATCTCCAGTCACTACGTAACACTAGTTACGAGCATGACGACATAAAGAGACATGTGGTGGATTGTGTAAATCTTTATTTTTTTAATTCTTTTCTTGATGCTTGATTGTGTAGATCTCTAGTTTCTACTATAATACTTTTATTGGCGGTAGAATCAGAATGGAATTTGCAGAATATCATTGATTCATTTCTGAGTTTTTTTTCCATTTGCATCGTATAATGCTTCTAATCCAAACAAGCGTTTTGTCTTTCACTTGAACCATATGCTTTATAAATTAACTTGACACAATTGCACCATGTTGGAGAGGATGCGGGCCGGGTCGGGCCAACATGGGTTTTCATGGGTTCGGGCTGGGCCCGGCCCGAGATTGATATTTGAGAAATATGAGAGCCCGGGTTCGGCCCATATATGTATCGGGTCAGGGCCGGGCTCGGGCTTTTATGGGTCGGGTCAGGGTTGGGTCCGGGCTGGCCCGGCCCAATGCTCCACCCTACTTCTTTGGCCATTCCAACGCTCCTCTCTCGCTAAATCTACTTTTATAAAGATATTTACATATATAACTCTGAGTAATTTCGTAATTACAATTATAACTTCGCATAATCATGAATTACACGAGAAATCTTGGATAGTCACTCTGTCTCGTGCTCATAACCCTCCGTTAGTTTAATACGTTAACTCAACCATGTGAGTGAGTTAATCTAGCTAATCTATAATCTAACGGTTAGGATTGTCAAAATAAAAAAAAAGGAAAAAGAATTCTTGCAAGGCGGAGGCGGGCTTACAAGGAAGGGCTTGTAGGCAGCAGTGGCGGTAGTGGGGGTTCTTGCTGCGGAGGCGAGGGGGAAGCTTGCGGGGAGGGGTGGACTGGGGAGGGCGGCAGGGATCGTGCTGGAGACTGGCGGTGGGTTGGGTTCTTGTTGTGGGTTGGGGGGGGGGGGGGGGGGGGGGGGTACTAGAGGCCCTCGACAGTCACTTCAACCGAGGGGAGGGGGGATGGCTTCGAGAGGGGCTTGCGGGGGTGGGTCCTTGCTGGCGGCGGAACTTCGACGATGGTGGAGGCTGGAAGAGGGTAGGGGGAGATGGTCGGTGGGAGAGGAGGAGGTGGTCGGCGGGGAGAGGAAGGGGAGGTCGGCAGGGGGTGGGAGAGTTGCCTGGCTGGAGGAGGAGGTCGACGGGTTGGAGGACGAAGGGGAGTTGTCATTTGCCAGTTTCCACACCACCATCAACTTCCAGTCCTCTATAGCGAACTCATCCAAGCGGTGGTGTACATCTCTAGTGCTCTCATTGCACCCCTGTGTCCCCCATTTCTATTTCAAGCATTGGTACTCCCCATGCAGCAACATCTCTTACCACTAAAAAGGATGATGATGCCCTGATGGCTCGTGGGGATCAATAGATGGCGGCTCCGACAAAGATTTGACGCAAGCCCTCTCAACTTCCCATTTGGCACATAAGGCAGTATCTCTGAACCACTACTCTAGATTGTTCCATGCCTCGCCGAGCATCTCCCCGGTCTAGTTCAGTGATGACAGCACCCACCACTAGGAACTTGCATAGGTCTCTACAACACATTTCTAGGCTGATCGGGAACCATCCTTCTCCCATGGACAGCGCATCCCCAGAGTCCAAGTCAATTGAGAACCATCCTTCTTCCAAAGGGGGTTCATCGTTGGCCATGATGCAGGCTCTAAGTGTTTCAACGAGCTGCTGTGTCACACACTTGTGATCGGGAACCATCCCTCTCCAATGTCCATCTACCCGGAGAACCCTGATCTCCTCCAAGCCAAGACCCGCCACCCGGAGCCCGATGAAGAAACCCATCTTCCAGAGGTGGCAGAGCCATTCAAGATTAGCCCAACACGAGCTTCCTCTCCATGCTTATCAACAGGACTCCCTACCAGTGGCGTTCCATGGCGACAACAACGACGATGATGGTTTCCTTCCATGAACCGTAGGCGTACATGCGTGAAGAAATGAAGGATGGTATCCCTTCCATTTAAAAAGAAGGGATTGAATTATTGACGAGTCACCATTATATTATATTAATATACATGAATTAAGCAAAATGGCAAGTTGATTTTATCACATTTTGCCTCTTTTGTACACAATTCATATTTCATAATTTCACATATATTGTACTTAAAAAGGTAAAAAAATCAATATATATAATTTTTACAATTGCGTACATATTTTCTTAATAGGATATTTTGTTGCGATTTGAAAAAACCATTTTTATTGCATTGTCTAATTCAATTATTTCATGTCAATTAAGCCCCAATATCATGAAGCTCATTGTTGGGCTTGGAAAAACAAAGAAAAAAAGAAATTAGGATGCTGACGTCAGCACCCGGGGGGGCTGACGTCAGTTTCCTTCTTCCTCCTTCCTCACACGTATGACATGCCTCTTCTCCTCCTCCCACCATGCAATCAACATCATCGCATGTGCCCCCTACCCTTTGCGTAACCATCGCAAAGGAGGTTGGCCTCCAACCCAGCGCCATCGCCTCTGCCTCTTCTCCTCCCTCACTTGCTCTATAAAGGGAGGAGGAGCTCGACGCCATAAAAGAGACCCATCACAGGTTGCCGAACCCCCCTCCCCCTCTTTTGTGGGCCTCTGCTGCCGTCGTCCCCTTCTCTCCACCGCTCCTTTTCACCGCCCTCCATGCATTGCCGCTCAAGCAGTCGTAGGTCTGCCAACACGACCAAGCACAGTTGCACCCTCTGCCACTGCCACCTAGGGATCCCTTCTCAAATTTGGAATTTTATGTAGTTTTTTTAATTATATTGGAACATAATACAATTTAGAAAACGTTCATATGTTCTATGTTATTTTTGTATTTTTATATTGTGTTATATTTTTGCATTTTTATTATTCGACTTTTTCTTAATTACATTTCAGTCCTCTAGGGACCTTTCTGTAATTTTTTAAAACTTTTCTATTCTCTACAATTTACCCATTGATTTTTTAATTGGCAAATTTCAACTCTGTTCATTGTCTTTTATCTAATTGGAGTAATGCCCTCGGCACTCTCTTTATTTACATTCAAGCCCTTAGATTTCTTAGAAAAGTACACAAATGCCTCTAGCACTTCCAAACATCACCAAAAATAGCAGAGAATTCAAAAAATCTCATAAAATTCATGTCAGATCCTTATGATGTTTATAACCTGGTGACAAAGTTTCAATACATTTTCAGGTTATGCAAATAAAAATAAAAATAAGATTCGATTTGAATTAATAAATTAAAAAAACCTTTATAATTAGAATAACAATTTATGTAAAAAATCCGAGTCCATGTAGATCGATCCTCTACTTGCTCTATACATATTTTAATATTGTTAGCTTGTAGTTGAATAAATTTTATCTGAATATCTCGATTTTCGTGTGTGCATTGTAGTTGAATAAATTTTATCTGAATATCTCGGTTTTTGTGTGTGCACACAACGATGTATAAAAACACACTTTTAGTGAAAAACACATCTTCATTTTAACGTTGTTGCTAGAGACTCGGCAACTTTACATAATTTATTTTGGTATTTTGATTTTGTTATTTTATTTTATTTTATTAAAACTAATTTTACTTATTTTTTAAGGTATAAAAAATAAAAAAAAGAGGATCTCTCTCGTTCTCTCGTGTTCTCTTTCATTCGTTGTTATTCGGTCAAGTATCCATTGAGCACGAATTTTGGAATTATCAATTGTCAAACAAGACCTATAAGATCTGTCTAAACTCCTAGGCATTTGTCAACTATTACATTTTTGTGCGTGCTTTAAAATTTTCTTGAAAACATAAAATCAAGTTCTTCTGTTGCATTCATCTCTGTGGATTTCTCTTCCTATGCTCACCAATTAATTAAGATCACCAAATTATTGTTCGCATAACAAATAAGGTCCAGAAAGTCACCGCGTTGCTCAGACGAAAGCATATTGAAGTGATTGAATTGATGCACTTTGACACAATTCCACGCACACAAAAATAATCCTAGGTCAGACCCCAAATCCTTGTGAAATTTCTGACTATCGAAATCTAAAAATGATTAGCTACTTTTCACTGAGGGAACTATGATCTTCCTTATAAGATTGGGTGGTTAAAAGACAATGTGCATGGCACCATCCTGAAGTAAACAAGGGTAGTCGTTCTACGGACCGTACTTACATCCATACTGGCTGAAAGTAGATGCAACTAATCGTATGAATTCAGCACAGTTATTATTTCCCGTGTTGATCTATCTAAGATACATGTGTGCTTGTTTTGTTGGATATTGATGTTAAAAATTAGAAAGATAACCGCTTTGCGGCAACCATTGTGTTGATGAATCAATACTTGTCTTTTGTTCATGATGGATATAGATTTTGATATGCCAACCCTCTTGGGTCTTTAAATAAGTTTATCTGTTCAAATGACTTGGTCAATATTCCACATAAAAGTAGATTGCAAGCTCTCATCTATATATCTTTTGCTAAACAAGGGATATTGGAAATGATATTTAACCTTTTCCTATTGCCCAATGAAGGATGACATTAAGGAAATAACAAGACTCTTAGAAGAGGAAGAAAAAAGAAAATGTCCACAAAATCAGCTAGTTTACCAAAAGTCCTCCTTGATGACTCTCTCAGGGATGAATTCTTACATGTCATTAAATCTATCTATCCTTTATCTTCTTGCATGTGACATGGATTTTTAGAATCTTCTATTGATGAGATGTAACATTTCGAGGATTTCAGTCAATCCTATCTTCCGTGGACACCACCAGAACTTTTCCAAGAAACCCAAACTCCATTTCTGACAAATAACTTGGCCTATGACACAATCACTCTAGGTCAACATGACCTGAATTTGAAAATCATGCTCCATGAAGATTCCATGATTATATTTTTGGATAATTTTGAGGATAAAATGGGGGATTTTGGAGAAAGTTGCAATTGAGATAGAAGCTAAAAATTGTAATATAACCTCTCAAATCTGAAAGACAAAGTCATACTTTGTTGAGTTATATTTCAATATTATTGAGGAAGAATTTATTGAATATATATTAATGATTCCTTAAAATCTCCAATTGATTAACTCTAGTGATATCCCCAATTTTGCCATTCACAATCAGCGCATGTTATTATCAAAATCCCATTGATTTAGAAGCTGAATATTTTGACTCGGACGAAATTGTGATGTCTGAATATTGGGACTCTGAAGGTCATATCCTAGAGATTGATTTTGGGGATGATATTGAGATTAGATTAAAATTTGAAAAAGAATAAAGTGAAATAATTTCAAGATTATTGACTCAAGTAAATCACAATGAACTTTATAAATCAAGTGATGTATTGTTTGAACATGAGATTATTGATGAGTTTTTAAAATAGCTTGGGTATGATTTAAATTTGTGAAGAAAGAAAATGGTGGAATATGATTTTGTGGGTGGATTAAAATTTGAATGCAGAGATGAAAATGAATCTGAACCTTACAAAATTTTTAAGAATGGTTTGAAAAGAGATAATGATAGAACAGTTGATAAGACCATCTTCCCAACAACCCCTAACCAGGTGTTAGAAGTCTTCCTTGATGACTCTCCCAAAGACAAGAAAATTGTGTCTACCTCCATTTCCTTCCCAACATGGGAAGAAGAGCTACATCACTTGGTGTATGATTCTTGATACATATTCTCTATTATCGAATCAATTTCAGATCATGATGACCATATGTCCCCTAATCCTTTCTTGATTAAAATCGAGGAATACCTCCAAGCACTTGAGGATGCTCGACTTGCCAATTTAGAGGCTTAACCTTGGTTGGACCCATCATACGTAATCACATCCTCATTGATTTCTAGTATAGAGGAAGATCACATTGATTACATATACTTTCTTTGAGCCCTCCCTCCCTCCCGTACTCCAAATAATTGAACATATTGAGGTTGAATCCTGATAGCCTAATCTAAGTTTTGTTTTGGATTCTACAAATGATGCCATCCAAGATAATTATAGTGATATCGTGGAGGGAGATGATTATGAATCACAATTGATGTTCGAGGATTTTGTACCCAACTCCATCAGTCTTCCAATTACATCCGCCAATTCTACACACTTCGTGTCGCCGGTGATGCAATCCCATTATACCATCTCCAGCCACAGGCATCATCATAGTGTTTCAAACATGGATGCCACACATACTCAAGACACATGGTATTCCTAATCATGGAGCCTGACTGGGGACATTTAGACCAGTAAATATCATGGGATACCTCCCATGGTTATCTTTCACATATTGTCATTTCTTTTCATTTTTTTCTCTCACCTTTTGTTTCAAATAAGTATGGAGGAAACCCCGTAAAAATAAAGGAAAAAAAATCAAAATTGCTTGGAAAACCAAAAAAAAAGTATCATTCATTTGTTGCACAATGCACCCCCTTTCTTCTACTATCCTATTTTTTTTCAACTTTACTATCACCATGGGGGCATGGCTCTTGCTAAGCATGGGGGGAACATTTCATGCATGTCATTTTGCCGCATAAAAAAGGAAAAACAACTAAAAAAGAGAAAATAAATAAAATGGGAGAGGTTGTGTGCCCATGAGGAGTTGTTGTTTATTCCTTTCATGCCCAACGTGCATAGGCAAAAATGGAGAGAGAAATTTGCATGCAAAAGAGAAAAAGATGCCAAAAAAGGAAATATGATTTTTAAAAGGAGAAAGCCAACAAAAAAATGTACGGCTTATGAAAAAAAGAGAGACATCTTTAAAAAAAGAGAGAAAAGACGAGAGAAAAAGAGAAGAAAAAGAAAATTGTATGTTTTATGTATTCTCCCAACTTGATCATCCGTGTCTATATTCTGACAAGTATGGGAGAAAGGGGAGAGTGAGAGCATGCCACATTCTTCTACTTGAGATGTATCTACAGGATTTCTATTACACCCATCGTCATCTACATGTGGCTCCTCAGAAAGTGATCTCATCCCCAGGATCCCTGTATAAGCGAACCGACTCCAGGTCCCCAAAAGATATAGGAGAGATCATTCTCAAGGTTCACGTATAGAGAGTCCCAACTCTAGAGATTCAGATATGAGAGAAGACTACACTACTTCTGGTGTTCGACTTCGATATCAACTACTCCAAATGGACTTCTCTACTTGAGATCCTCTCAGACTTCTACTTCTCATCCATGACATGAAGACCGACACTCTAGAATCCTAGTACATACCATCGATCTTCACCAAACATCGACTACTCATTCACGGGTCTCCTAATGGTGCAGCTACTCTTCGTGATGGACCTCTTCTAGGCAACTCTATTCCAGGCATGACTTGGTCGTCGTAACGATTCTACTCCAGGCACAACCTAGTCATTTCACAGAATCGTGCTCAAACGAGATCTTCTCCTAGCAACGACTACTCCAAGCAGACTCCTCTCGTCTCTCTCAGATGTTTCGAGGAAGATGTATTATGTATATTTTATTTTAGTACAAGCTATAGCTTTTTCAGTTCCATCTTGAGGGGAGTGCGCAATCACCCTCCTCTCTTGTTTAGTATCACATCATCTACGAGTGGGAGGAAAATAGGTTGTGATGCATGTGACATGGCGACAAAGCACGTGTCAAGGCAATGCCACCGTGCGTGAAGTCTCAACGAATAAAGAGTTTTCATCCCATAAAACTGGAGGATCAAATAGATAGAGCATAATCTATCGGGAACAAAGATGGAACCTGAGCATGACTGACATAGCTCAAAAATCAACCAAAATGTGATGACAAGGATCAAAAGGGAGGTTTCGCCCATCACTGTACAACACAATCATATGCCTGAGATGAGGAGATTGACGACAACCAAGAGGGACGATATCAGAATTTAAGCAATGTACATCACTTGAAACCTACATTAATGCATGACAGAGAACACCAAACAAGTAGAAAGATGGTAAAACACGCCATGAAGCTATGGCAGGAAACTATCAGGGCTTGTCTCAAAGTAGCTACGAGAATATTGGGGATTTCACCCTGGAATATATTTGTGAGGGGAATAAATAAGAAAGAAGGGTCTCGTCGTCCACTTGTCACGATAGAACTCAGACATAAGTCTCATGTGATGTAATTTTCCTCAAAAGAACATGCTTTAAATTAAACAAATCTATTTTCTACATTGTTGTTATACTTAATCATTTAATTAATATTTATGGTCTAAACACACATGTTTTAATTTATCATAAGATTAAGATTTCTAGGAGTTTTTTAAAATAATTATTAATAAATCATATGATGGTAAAATTTAACCAAGTTTATAAATAAATGAATTTTTATGTTGCTGGCTAAATTTAAATGAGATCTCTTAAGAGAATCAAACTCTTTTTTAATATCCATTTGAAGAGATAAATAATCATAAAAAACCCATTAATGTAACATGAGTTGCATTGCATTCAACTTTAATGTGTATTCTATTGTGATTCATTCTGGAATATATTTTACTTTTCACGAAGGAAACTCAAATAGTGCAAAACGCACGTGATTAAATGAGAATAAGTGAAAAGACGAGTAAGAAATATTTATCTTTTTACTTGATCAATTATGTTAAGATAAAAAGAAATAATATTGCGATAAACTTAAACAATGGTTTACGTGACTGTCATACAATCACGTAATCACTTATCTGGACATAAATTCTTCTTATTTAATCTAAATGTTGTACCATATGAGCATGTATGCATCAATCGATTATCTTATGCATATAATATTCTATTCAATACAATTTTATTTAATCCCATCAATGGCTATTGTATTGTGCTCTAAGTAAAGCTCGACTTTAATTAGGCAAAGTATGAGAATTTTACAAATAATAAATTATGCGAACATTGTGATATAATTACCAATGAAAGAGCAATTTTGGTTAACTTAAAAGTTTGAATAAGTAAATATAACTTTCTTCTAAGATTTATGATCATATTTCACTGAAAGCTCCAAATATAGAATTACAGAGAGATCGATGGAAGACGAGCAACAAGCTGCGTCGCTATTTGGATAATTTTTCTTGTTATTAGTAATGATATTTTTTTCTTCATATTTTCATTTTGTTTTTTGTTATCATTTTAGTATTTTCTTGGAAGATAATTGAGTTGCATTAAAAAATATATTTTAAATAATGAACATTTGGATAATTTTTATTCATTTTATTGTTTATATCACATGAAGTTTGGTTTAAAAATGATGTAATGATTTATTCTAATTAACCATTTTAATTATACATGTTTTATTACTTCTAGAACATACTTTATATTTTGATTTACTTATTTTATGTTCAATTGCACTTGTATTTGATTGCGCTTAGTGTCGAGAAGCTGTTGTTATTGGGTTTTCTCTTCAATTGAACATTTGAACATAACAAGAAAGGAGCTTAACATAAATGATTATTGGGGGTTTAAGATTGATTCTCTTGAGTGATTTCATTTAACTTACTCAGCAACTTCACATTCCTCCCATTTCAGACTTGATCAAAATTTACCATCAATCTTCCAATTGGACATTTCATTACGTATATATGAGATGTTTACTTTGGGCATGGACTCCCATTTCGATTCCTTAGGTGTCAAAACATACATCTTTTAAGCCTAAGTATTTGAAATAAAACTAAGGTGGATGTCATCGTCATGGACAAGGTATCAAAAGCTAGAGAAATCCAATTCAGAGGAACCTAAATGACTTCTTAACATTTTTATTAAGTTGATCATGCATATCATGAATTGGCGATGGGCAATCGACTCTTATATTTCATGGGAGCCTTTAAGCAAAGATTAACACAAAGCTCTAACTTAGGCGGAGCTCAAATTTAAATTGAATATTTTCAAGAGGAAAAAGGAGATAAATTTTCAAGCTAGCTTTTGTTAACTTTTAGATCTTTTTGGTTATGTAGGCTCTGTAGCTAGCATCGTAGTTACAATACTTATTGGCGCATTGGGTATCTGCTTTAGTGACTACACTATTGTCCTAAGTCTTGAAACTGGTGAATAACCAAAAATGTTGATTAAATTTCACATTTTATCATGTTTTTCTTTGAAATTACAATTGGTGCCTGTTACAATTACATTTTAATATATTTTTTCTTTGAAATGACAAATGGTGACTGTGATTTCGAAATTGCATGCATGCGATTGGAATATTGCATTTTAGTCTTTTCAGTAACAATTGCTGACTATAATAACATTGCCATCTCGAATATGCGAGCTTATTTTGAAATATCAATCAGAGATACCGTGGTTCAACCTATTTTCTTTTCAATTTTTTATATTATAGAAATAAACGGGGACATTACATACTTGATAATATCTTAATGTATTTTGGATTATCTTAGCATGTCTATCTCTGTACATATTATGTAATATATTAGGGAAGAATCTTGAATGATTAAAAACCTATTTCTTACAAATATAAGCCATCTTAACTTTGATGTTGATATGGAGGTGGATTTGTTTTTTGATTTTTTACATAAAAATCTATGTATAGAGACAAATAATACAAGTAATTCAAAACTACATTATTTTAACTAAATTCCGATATTCTATATATTTTCCATTTTCTTGATTTATGATTTATTCTACTAAATATAATTTAGTAGAATGGTCTGGCGCCACCCAAAAGACTATGGTTCAAATCTCCCTCTTGTAGAGGGTTGTGGTAGCCAACAATCAATGTAAAAAATTAGTCGTATCTTTCAACAAAGATTTAATAAGAAGGATTTTTATCACTTGTGCCACTCTTAACTTATACAACAATCACTTATGCCCCTCACTTATGCACTTCCTTTTTTTGGAATATCAGTTGCGCCCTTGAGGTCTTGTAGTTTTATCACTTATTTCCCTCGAGTTAATTGTCGTCCATCCGCATCCCAAATGGATATTAATTATTGGACACAAGGGTAAGTGAAATTAATAGCTATGGATAGATATGTTCTCCTACTTTATCTTCTTCATCTTTCTCATCCTCTTTAAACCCATCATCACCTCCTCCACTGCCACAATCTATCCAGCCCCATCCCCCACTGTCCCCACCTCATATGCCCTCTCTCCTCTTATTTGTCTTTAGAGGCACAATGAGAATAACTACATGTAGAGCGAGTGACATTACTGATCCTTCTGATGGTTGTGGGAGGGGGAGGTGGTGGGTGATGGCGGAGGAGGTGGGGGTTGCTAGAGACTGAAGGAAGGGGGAGGGAGGGGGAGGTGGGGGTGAGGGAGGAGGAGGTGGGGTGTGCTAGAGGTCAAAGGAAAGGGAGGAGGAGGTGGGGGTGTTGGAGGTCGAAGGAGGGGACCCTAGACTATGTTCCTAATTAAATCATTACCCTGACCCCTTGAAGTCTTATCCATCAGCTCCGACCAAAATCGATAGAAGGAGAGCAAGGACATGGGCTGGTGATAACAGCTCGGTCTGAGGCGGAGACCACCTCTAGGCGTGATCGAATGTCTGTAGACATTGCCATGATGTTTCTAGAGATCGTCAAGTCTCGTGGTGTTCTGCCCATGACTGACAACGAAGACCCGAGACGACCTCTTGCTTCTCCACAACCCGATGAGACCCAAATCCTATATATTTCTTCAACCATATTCTTCTCCTTATTCTTCTTTTTTCTTCGTCTCCTTCTTCGTAATATCTTCCAAAACCTATGGTACTCCAATACCCAATCTTCAACCCCGTCTTCAACCTAAACCTTCCGACAGCCATTTCATCCCCCCTTTCCCCTATGCTTCCCCTCTTCTCTCTCATATCTCTCCCACCTCCGACCAACATCATGGTTGGAGACCCGATCCTCTCCACCGCATAGACACATGAGCTCCGTCACTACCCCATCATCTATGTGCTTTAACATCCAAGGTCGAGTGAAGGCTTGAGCCGGGAAATCTCCTTTGCATGTCACGACAAGGGCAACCTCAGCCGCCCGAGCTCCACCGTGAGCGAGCCTCATCGAGGTTCTTCCACTTTTCCAACGGCAACCAAGTACATGTGAAGACGATGGAGGCGCAGATCTCGTGGAGAGGATAACTTCTGCAGAGAAGAAGGATCAAGTTGACTGCCTGATCAACTTGATTACTTCATGTGATCATTATGCCCCTCTTAACCACAACATGGTTTGAATTAAGCATGATTTATTTCCACACTTTGATGGTAAATTTGACGGAAGGGCACAAGTGATAACATAACAAGAAGTCATGTGCACAACTATTATTCTAAAAAGGGGAGGGACATAATTGATATTCTAGAAGTTAGAATGTGCATACGCTATAAAAATCCTAATAAAAATCCATGTATCAGATCATACTTAAATGGAAGAAGGCTTTATCATTTTTTCTACTGATGCAAATACGATAAGTGATTTTTTACGGTGATAAATTAATTATCTTCTTGCAAGTCTACAACCAAAAGATACATGACTCGAAGCGAGACGGATCCGTATCCCAGGACGGGTGCGGCTCCTAATCGGATCTTTTAAACCCGACCCATTCCCATCAGCCCCCTTCTTCTGTTCTTTCTTCTCAAGAAACAAGAAGCAAAGAAAGAGCTCTCACACAATCCTCCTCCCGCAGCACCGCGCCCTCCACCCGCAGCAGCGGCAGATCCGTCTCCTCCCAAACCCTAACCCTAATCCCATCCGCTGGTGATCATGAGCCGCGGCACTGGAGCCGGCTACGATCGCCACATCACCATCTTCTCCCCCGAGGGCCGCCTCTACCAAGTCGGTAAGTCCTTGATCCTCCACCTCACCTTCCAACTTTCCAAATCGCCGCAGAAAGTTTTGATTTTCTCGCTTTCTCCTCCCAAAATCGAGCAGAGTATGCTTTCAAGGCGGTGAAAGTGGCGGGAACGACGTCGATCGGCGTCCGAGGGAGGGACTCTGTGTGCGTTGTCACGCAGAAGAAGGTTCCGGTGAGTGTTCCCGAGGCCATTTAATGCGGATGCTCGTGGTGTTGCTGATTTTTTTTTGATTTTGTTTGGGTTGCAGGACAAGCTGTTGGATCAGACGAGCGTCACACACTTGTTCGCTATTACCAAGTACTTAGGGCTGTTGGCTACTGGCATGACAGGTTGTTTTTTTTTATATAAACTTCACTAGCCTATATCTTGGCATGTGATTTGTCTCTTTTGGGTTATCGAGAATTGAAATACTAATCTTGGCCCTAATTCCATACCGTGGGGTACCGGCGGAATATAGATAACTTTATCGGCTCGGGATTAGGTTTATGGTCAGTAAGAAAAATGATATTTTGACTATAGTACCATTCGATAATCATTTCGTGCATATAAAGGAAATCGCATAAACGACCTATTCTCTTCACCATGAAGTAACGATCCCATTTGATTCACCTTCGAGTGCCTTGTTTTGTAAAGCTCGAAGGCACCGATTATATTGAAAAGGTGATAGCTAGCATGTAGAACAGTAGAAGTGACTATTGGATTGTGTAATGAAAATTTGTAGATGCCAAATGTTATCAAACAAAAATGATAGATTACACCATCAGTTTATTCATTAGAAGTGGCACTTTGACGATAGGTCATGATTTGACAAGATTTTTCAGAAAGTTCTGTATTTATTTTTTTGAACATAGAACCTTGTTTAGGTGAGTGCTAAGTAGAAGTGAAAATTGCTATCATCACTTCCTTATAATGGTCAAAATGTGAAGTTGCAATTTTTTTTAACTTTTTTTGCTGACATCCAGCTGATGCAAGATCATTAGTCCAGCAAGCACGGAATGAGGCTGCAGAGTTTCGTTTTAAGTGGGGGTATGAGATGCCTGTGGACGTCCTTGCTAAGTGGTACGTCGTATTCTTTAACGTTGGAATTATCAACAAATGTCCGTGAAAATTATCATGATTATACATACAACTAAATCCTACTCTAGCAAGTTTATCTGATTCATAATGCCAGTCAATTGTTATACTGCAGGGTGCTTCCTATTAGTTGCGTTTGAATTTCTAATACACTATGGATGCTGAGTATCCTCTATCACCCTTGTTGAAGAAACGGACATAACTATACATCTTTATTTGGAGCACTTTTAGATTATTCACTTGTTCCATACTATTCTCCATAGCAGCGAATCGAATTCGGATATCGAGTAACTGTACTCACAAATATGTCAAATATGTATTTAAAGAGGGCATGATCTTGGATTGGGTCGGAGATGACTTGGTGATAGTTACTGTGAGCTAGGGTTTTTTTTTCGCATTGTCTTGCAATCATGCAAGTAGCATGGTGGCTGAAAGCTTTTTGAGTGTGGACTAGTGTCCACCGAGGAGCATGACTCCTACGTCAAGGTGGGGCGTTGGTATCTATTAAGGTCCAGGTGATCTGACAACAACCTCTTGCATGAAACCCCAACTTGATGGCATTAAGCAATATAAGCAAGGGGATGCAACAAGGTTGCAAAAGTCGATTGTTGGTATTTAGTCAGGTCCCTGCCTAAGGATCAATAGACAATCGAACGACTAGTTGGATTCCATCAGATTTGTTCATTTTTGTGTTTTTTAATTATCTTAAATGCACATCATTTTTATACATATATTCCTATATATTTATCATTTACATACATTTTGACATTTTCAATACTATCACAATGAAATAAAAGAAATAATTGCATTCTAAATACATATTATCATATGGTAATCTTCCGGCATACCATTTTTAAAGGTAACACCTACTCACCCCAAGAACATAGTATGGAATTTCATTCTCCGGACATTATGATTGTCATATAGCGCACAAAGTGCGGATATGTTTTTTAATCGAACGGAAAAATGTTTGGTTGCTTGAAGTTGGAGAACATGTCAAGCTCCGAAAATTTGGAGTAGAAGTTGGAATCAAAGGGAAAGGTGAATCTGGAGTCAATTGGTTGAGAACAACTAACACACAAGGCTTTCTTTCAATTCCTCATTCTCTACCATTGCAAAGACGCAAGTAATATTAGCTGGTACAAGAAAGACAAGCGGACTTGAATTTTGCAAATAATATTTAATTTAAAAACTAAGCTACACAAACTTGGTTATTTTAACATAGAAACCAAAGTGGGTAAAATCTGTGATGTAAACCTCGGTCTAAGATTCACTCCTTTGTTTATTCGTTTGAGTTTTCTTCACTATTGCAATTATTTCTAATAGCACAATCTCTTTCACAGCCGGCCTCTCTTCTTAATCACTCCTCAAGCAGAATTTCTCCTCAATGAGTGAATTGAACTTAAGTTAGGGTGCCTCCCTGAATTGGAGAGTCGATTGCAGAACAATGGAAGTGAAAGAGATTAAAAAGAATGCAAAATTTGACAACTCTTAAGCTTTTGATCTTTTGAACGTTGAAGAGATTTGAGTGTGTTTGTATCTGGGGAATGTGTTTGAGTAACAAGCCGAGGATCCTATTTATAAAACTCAAAGTAGTAGTTATGGAACCTTAGAGGCACTATAAATTGGTAAAGCGAAACTCTTTAAAAGTCATGTTCAGATTCAGAATGCCGCAGACATATTAAATCAGTTGATGATGACTAATGTATCTTTTGAGTGGACAACGTGACACTTGAGTCGACCGATTTTGAAATCACTCATGTCAAACTTACGATAGTGAATAGTGAATTAAAGTAGTCGACTTGAAAAATAAATAGTCGACTGAAATTGGAATGAGTTGACTAACAAATTGCTTGAGTAGACTAAGAAACTCATTCAAGGAGATATCACAATTCTGAATTAGTCAACCGGCGACAACTGATAAATTGAATGACTCAGCTGATGGAGAAAGAATAATCGATTGAAAAACTACTTGGTGGATCTGCACAAACAAAACCTATTTGCCTAATTCATTAATGATTCAATAGTTGCAACGATCTGCTCAAGGAGGTTATTGGTGAAATGGTCAAAAGAAGCTTATTTAATTTTGTTTTCAATTATAATTATGTTTAGATTCTGTTTACAATATGAGTTCAATGGGGCTGCCCCTTGGGGGGAGCTAACTTGGCTCCCCCCGCGCAATTTCGCCCATTTTTTATTTTTTTTTGAAATTTCTTCCGTGAATATTCATCACTATATCCCTATATTATGCTATTCAATTTTCGTGCGAAACAGAGACTCTTACGGCCTTCATCCAGACAATCATTTTTTAACGGTAACATAATTGCTAAAAACGACTCTTCTGGATGGAGGCCGTAGGAGTCTCTGTTTCGTGCAAAATTTGAATGACATAACATAGGAATATATTGATGAAAATCCACGGAAGAAATTTTCAAAAAAAAAAAAAATAAAAACGGGTGAAATTACGCGGGGGGAGCCAAGTTAGCTACCCCCAAAGGGGCAGCCCCATTTTATCCTTACAATATTTCTATAAAAAATGGCAAAGCCTTGCCGACCTTACTTAATGTGGGAAAAGGCTTTGTTGTTGTTGTTGGCTACCTAATGCAACCATCCTCAAGAGGGGATTTGGACATGGTTTTTTACAACATATCTATAAATACGAAAAATATGGTCCATCATTTGGAGACTTGAGTGATTTTCTTTTTGCATAATGACTCTCTTCTTGGAGCCCGAACTCCTTCGTATTGGTCAGTGATTTGAAATGAATATGCATTTTCGCTCCTTGAGCGACTTTCTTTTTGCACAACGACTCTTTCATTATAGTAAGAGCTTTGGGTCTTGGAAGTAAGCTACACTTCTTTGAATCATCAATAGTAATGCGCCTTGTGTCTTTCAATAATTATTTTTTCATGAAATGTTAGGCATCACACATATTAAATATTTTCTACCTCAATATATCTGATATCATTATCAAAAGATCAAATTTCTAATCGTGTGGTGGCTTTATTAGAGGTTTAATCCCTTTTATAAGTGTTAGAAAATCGGAAGCGGAAGCGAACATGGAAAAATATAAATAAAGAAGAAAGAACAACGGGATTTTACGTGGAACCCTACTCCGTGAGGAGCGGGATGAAACCACGGGAGAAGCCCTCAAAGGGGCATATGCTTCATTGCTTTTTCTCAATGAGTACAGGAGGTCTGGGGCTCTTTATATAGCATCTCCAGAGCCTCCAAGTCCCACCGTTGGACGATGTGGGACTAAACACTGGATGGGGTAAATGGATCTCCTCTAGGATCCATTTACCCTGCTACAACTCAATAGGCGCTTACAACTTGTGCTCCAACACTCCCCCTCAAGCTGGAGCATGCAATGCTCAACTTGGACAAACAGACAGAAACTCAACTCAATGCTACAAGACACTACGGACAATATCAACCCAACGCGCACATGCTGCAGTCGAGGACGTTGCTTCTCATGCCGTGCAGGTGAGGAGGACGAACGGGCTGGAGTGTGAGTCAACTGAAGACTCGGAATCTGACCATCGAGTCTGAACTGCGCCTGAAGTCTCCTCGTCGGAGAACTGGGTCTCTCCCATCTGGCCCAGAGAATGGTGCACTGCTCTGGTGTACCTATGATACCACATGAAAACCCTTGCCAACATATGAGACATAGGGAATGGTCCTCTGCTCTGGAGTCCCTATGGCTCACATGAAAACTCTGGCCTGACAACAAGAAGATTGATGGGGACCTCTGACAATGATGGCAACTTATGCTCATCTGAAAATGACCGCACACTCGTGCGTGTCTGAAACTGGACTCGGAACCTTCTGACGTCGAGTCTGAACAACTGTAGAGTCTGAAAAATATGGCTGGTCTGGAGACTGGCATCTGAATCTGGATCTGGAAGAATAGACCGGATCTGTGACTCTACATATATACTCCCCCTTTCTCCCATACTTGTCGGAAAACAGGCAAATCGACAAAGTTGGGAGAAGACAGCAGAATGGGGAAAACAAACATCACTTGCGGCTTTTCATTTTTTTATAAGCCGTCTTTTTTTTTGCAATTTTTTTTAAGCCGTTCATTTTTTTTCTCGGCTTTTTTTTCTTCTTCTCTTTTTTTACTGGCGTACGAATTTTTTTTTGTGTGCGCCTCTTTTTTTTTTCCGAAACAAATGCCTCATTTTTTTTTCATTTTTTTCCGCACATTTTTTTAGACCCACGTGGACCATACATCGGCCCTTCTTCTCTCTCTCTTTTCTCTTTATCTCCCTTTTTTTTTTTTAAATTTTGTGCCTTACATCACTAGCCCACTTGGACCTGCCTCTCCAAAAATAGAAACAAATTTCTTCTCAAAAAATAAGCAATCGACCCTCCATTTATCTCTTGTGTCGTTAGGGTTCCCAGCTTGGGGAACCCTCGTTCTCAACACCGCCGCCCCAGAGGGAGGTGCGACATCGCACACGTGCCGCATGGAGCGGCTTGGAGGTTGCGCGCGCAACCTGGAGATGCGCCTGAGGCGCTTGAGGTTCGATCTCGCTGGGGAGTATGGACGCGCTGCCTTAAGGGCCCCCTGCATGGTCGCTGCTTGAGGGATGCACAAGAGGGGTTCTTGCCAATGCTGAAGGAGAGGGCAGAGGGGCGATGATGCGGCTTCGCAGGGAGGAACCCTAGCTCCGCCTGCATGGCTAGGGCGATTGGGTGCCGCCGCGGGCACCTGCGCTTGCCTGAGTCCGCCTGAGAGAAGGCGGAGATGGCGCATGGAGATGGCGCAAGAGGAGAGCCGCCTGCTCAGGGCGGGCTGCTGGGGGCTCTTCGCCGCCACCGGCTGTACACAAGATCTGTAGATGGCGCCTAGGTTCCGCCTGGAGGTAGGTTTCTGATGCAGCACCGCCTTGGGTATTCTGATGCCGGCGCGAGAAGTTGATGCCGCCTTGGAGTTTCTTGCAACCTGGAGAGATGGGTAGGTGCCTTCGATGGTGCGATCAACCGCACATGCTCCGGGAGCAGCAAGGGCTCCGCTTGGGAGCAACAAGGACTTCGCCTGGTGAGATCTGCGTGGATCCAGGCGGTGTTGATGTCGTGCACAACACAGAGATGAACTGGAGGCATGAAGGATCTAGCCCAAAACAATTAGGGTTTCCTTGGAAACCCTAGAATCTCTCGAAATGAACCGATCTTGAATAATATATGATTATGAATAATCTTTAAAAGACAATTGAATCTCGAACAAATAAAGAATACAACATCATAAACTCCTCGAGAATCGAACCCGCTCTGATACCATGTTAGAAAATCGAAAGCGGAAGCGAACATGGAAAAAGATAAATAAAGAAGAAAGAACAACGGGATTTTACGTGGAACCCTACTCCGTGAGGAGCGGGATGAAACCACGGGAGAAGCCCTCAAAGGGGCATATGTTTCATTGCTTTTTCTCAATGAGTACAGGAGGTCTGGGGCTCTTTATATAGCATCTCCAGAGCCTCCAAGTCCCACCGTTGGACGATGTGGGACTAAACACTGGATGGGGTAAATGGATCTCCTCTAGGATCCATTTACCCTGCTACAACTCAATAGGCGCTTACAATGCTCCAACAATAAGGAAATACCTAGTCACCCAAAGGATGCATTTCTGAGCTTACTTTTTCTGGATTAGTATGATTGGGACAAGTTACATGAAAGAGTTATGTTCAAATAAAATAAAATGAATATCCTAGAAACGTCATCAGTTATTTTTTCTCTCCATCCAATTGGGCCATATTCAATAGTAGCATAAAATAGCCCCTAAAATATTTTGTTCTTGCAACCCAATCTCTCATTTGACTTTGTATTGACCCCTCTCTGCCTGACATTTTTTTTATTCATTTCTCTACACACCCAAACTGACTCTGATTTTGGACAATGAGTGATTATTTCACTTATATCTCTATATTTATAGAAATAAAATGCCATCATCCATATCAGGTAGTACACATTCAAATTGAAATTATAAAAGCTTGTTGCCTTTTTTGGCTAATGCTTGTTCAGCCTTATTCTTCAATGTATATATTATTTTACCTGAATATTTGAGAAGCACCGTGTTTTTTCTAATACTAATAGAACAAAAAATCACCTTCAGGATTGCTGATAAATCTCAAATATATACTCAACATGCATACATGAGGCCTCTTGGAGTAGGTCAGTTTCTTGTGCTCTCTGTTTTTTGAGCCCTGGGAAGGTTTTTCACTTCTGTTTTCTAGAAGCAACTTTTATGTTATATAGACATAAAGGTCTTATAGATATTATCTGGTATCTTGTTGGCTTATTTATGTGAAATATACAGCTGCTATGGTCTTGGGTATTGATGAAGAACGCGGGCCCCAACTTTTCAAGTGTGATCCAGCTGGTCATTTCTTTGGTCACAAGGTACTGACAGTCGATCTCATTTTTCAGGTTATTTTGGCATGCTGTTCGGGACCTCAATGTCCTAAAAATTACATTAAAAACATCTTTTTGGTTTTCTTGCCATGAATTCCACCATGTGTACATTTCTGTTGCAGTTTTAAATTTAAGATTGGAACTAGCTGCTTTGTTAATTTCATGTTTGTTGCAAGGCTGGTCAAATGACCAACTGAAGTTTGAAACAAATAAGTGAATGCTTTTTCCATGTTTAATGGGTCGGAAACATTTGAAATCTTGCCTGCACAGAATTTACCTTGATTTATACTTGGTCAGCTCTAGAAAATTCACGGCAAATTTCAACTAAGTTTTCTGCCTATCGTTTATAATCTAAGAACTTGTTCGTTTGTCTCGGGATTGGCCATGGTAAGGTTTAAATTTCATTGTAGGTTGAGTCAGGTTGTCGATCACAAATACCTTCATTTTTTCTAAATGCCGAAGGAAGGATGACCATTAGATGTTATTGATATTCCAAGAATTGTACATCAATTGTTTAGAGGAGTACATTTGACTTGCCATCAATACAATCAATTGAGCCATTAGCACGAAATAGGCTCTCAGACCTTAGCACGGGCACAGAGTAGGCTTTACCTTGGTATATAGAAGTATACTTAATTGATATGGAAAATACTTGTCTGATGTGTGGTGATGAAGACGTGGATCATCTCTTCTTCATGTATATGCTAGGATTTTTGTTTGGAGTCGATGAGGTTAGGGTTTGCTTGGAAGGGTGTAAGGTGATTTCGGAGGAGTCTCAGATTAACGTAGGGTTGGTGGATGAGAGAAGATGTTTAGATGCCACGACATAAGGCAACCACTATCAGTTTTATGCGCTATTTGTACCCAAAGGAACTCAATGATGTTTAGGCATGAAAGACTTATGTGGAAAATGTTGTGCATAGCGTAGGGACCTTACATATCTCTCGAGTATGCTCATATTTCAAGAGTATGCTGATATTTCAAGTGTTTGAGATGCATCTGAGTTGTAATTTATTTTGAGTTGAAGGAGTGTTGGATAATTATTCATCTACGTGGAAAACACAAAAGCAAGAAAACACACATGGATTTACGTGGATCCTCTACTATGAGAGGGAGAAAACCACAAAACTTTGACCTAGCAACGTTCCTCGGACAGTTAGGTTTATTTATTTTGTCTCTTAAAATGTGAGAGGCGTATACAGTATTTATATGGTAGGGTTAAAGAAATTCACTCCCATGATCCACTTAACTTAGAGACATCTTTCAACACTTTCCCTCAAGTTGGGTATTGATAGGGTGGGTGTCTCCTTGATCTCACACCCCTTTTCCTTACAAAAAAAAGTCGGGCACTGCAAAATATCTTTTATAAAGATGGAATTGATAAATGAAAAATGCAGTTGTTCAACATCGTTATTCTAATGGATAAAGTGCCTAATCTCCACGCGCTGGTTCCATGATGTTGCGTTGAATTGTTGGCTGAATAATAGTGGCGTTGTTGTCCCAATAAAACTTCATATCTACGTGAAGATGAATATCATCAACACAAAGAACCACCAAACTTTCTGATTTTGGCTTGATATCTGGACAAGACTTGGTGCGCTATGTGTGAGAAATTCGTATCTGTTCTCTCTTGCGGCTTATCAGAAGATTCAGAACGTGCATGTCAATCAGGTTTGGCCGAGTGGCTCGTGGACACCCATTTTCATGATGGACTAAGCAGAGAGAGACTAAGCGAGTTCTTGGCATTACATGGAGATCTGGCGGACGTCGACGGCATCACACATGGGGGAATCACTTTTGCCTGGCAAATGACAGATTCTCCGTCAAAAAGGTGCACATATTTTTTGTTAGTGACCACATTGTAACCCAAGAGGAGTTCAATCATGACTGTAAGATAATTTGGAGAAGACACCTCAAATTGTGAAGGTTTACCTTTGGATCACCAGGCACGGACGTCTGATGATGAAGTTGAGATGAGATAACATTCTACACACTGGACATGTGTTGTGCAGGAGATGCGTGGTAGACATTGAAGATCTTAATCATCTCTTCTGCAAGTGTAGCTTATCAACTTTGGTTTGGGAAGGGACTGGGATCCCTTGGCTTGTGACTGACGGCATCGTAACATTCTGGGATTCCATACGAAGGGCTTGTGGCAACTTGCAGGAGGACAATTCTTCGGATTTCACCCTTCTATGTCCCATTTGGTGCGCTAGAAATGGGAGTATCATTCATGGAAAGTGTTTTTATCCGGAGAATGTACTCGGTCATTTTAGGTCGCTTGTTTGGATTGGTCATATGCATAACTGTACTTCTTACCTTGATTTGACGCAATACCACGTGGTGGGTCCCTCCTCGGGACTGCACCCTTCCTCTTTTTCAAAAAAAGTCATATTGACCACTAACATGGGAGTCTTCAAGTAGTGTGTATGACTTTTGTGTATATCCCTTTGCAACTTTTTTGGCTTTGTCTTCGTTTATTAGTCCTTTGACTTTGTAGTACACCTATAGATGTATCTGAGAGCATCCACTACCTCCCTGGCACCATCTAGATGAGAATCTTTATTTCTTTTTGCATGGCATTCCACCATTTTGGATCCATCTTTTGCAACATTCTTGTGGACGAGAAAAGTAGACAGAAGACTTGAAATATCTATACTTAGGCCTCACATGAGAATGCACAACACATCTCTGGTATATTTATATCGTGAGGGACACTTCACACATTTTTAAATGGCAACGGTCTTTCTGTTCTGTGTGGCTTTAGAATGTATTTCATGATCAGGATTGCCATTGCTAACAAAAGAAGCATGCGGATCAATTTAACCTGAATTTTTGCTAGCAAAAGAAGCATGTCAGCTAAGGGAGTGATGAGGTCAACACATCTTCGCTGGATACTTATATAAAGTTACGAGGAGATCCACTTGAAGTAGTCGCTTCAAGGAGGAGACATGTGGAGCATATAACACTTGGAAGAGACTTGTGCCTAGAATGAATGCATAGTACAGATGGTTGGTTGTACGTGGACTGGTGATTTGACATTCATGCAATCAGTTGATGAGTAGCATAAGTCTGGGAAGATCCCAATTAGTAATAATATAAATCCATCTCAAGTAGTAGCAATTGACGCCAAGCATAAAAAAGTATAGTGGTTCTCTCCCTTGCAAATAACTTAAGAGTGGACTTCTCCTTTACACAAATCTTCATGGGCAACTTTTCTCATATGATGCCCGTAAAAAATGAGTTTCTCTCATGTAAAGCCCTTAAGAACTGGATTCTCTCATGTAGAAACATCAAAGATGAGATCTTGTTTTAAGGGCCACCAGCCGAAGAGGACGGGCAATAATATATGTATATATATTTACTTGACTTGAATATATATTGTATATTAAGCAATGGACTAAATCTATAAATAAAGAATAACAAAATCAACATATAATAAACAATGAAGAGCAATAAGAAACATAATGATAATATTAGAATACATTTGTTGGAAATTTCACAAACAAAACACGAGAAAGGAGTAGCACCTGCTGAGGTTACAAATATCGGTAATCGGTACCTGGTCGGCTGGGTCACTGACTAAGGATTAATTAGCAGTCGGGAGACTAATCATATTTATTCGAACATTAGTCTGTTAGAGTATATGCATCACTTGCATCCAGTGGTTTAGTCCATGGCCTCAAATTTCAGCGAAATTCGGTCGAATTTCTGTCGAATATCGATATCCAGTCGAAATCGAAATTCGACCGAAATGACCGAAATGGCCGAAATATGGGGGTCCTAATACAAAAAAAGACCGAAATGACCGAAATTTCGGTCGAAATTCCACCGAAATTCCATCGAAATTCTGTTTTGGCCGATACCGAAATGGTGACCGAAACCGACATTTAAGGCCTTGGTTTAGTCCCACATCTACTAGTTGTGGGGGACTTGGAGAGTCAATGGGGGCTATATAGGAAGCCCCACACCCATTGTATATGATGAGAAAAGTAAATAGAAAACACAAGCTCTTTGAGGCGTACACAAGCCCTTTGAGGCGTTTTCTCGTGGTTTCATCCCGCTCCTCACGGAGTAGGGTTCCACGTAAATCCCGGTGTTCTTCATTGTTCTTATTCTTTATCTTTGATTATGCTTACGCATTTTCAATTTCTAACATGGTATCCGAGCGGGTTCGATTCTCGAGGATTGATTTTATGTTCTTGATTTATTTGAGATTCGATTGACATAGCAGATTCAGTTCTTGGTTGTTCTTGAAGATTTATGTTTGAAGATTACTATTCTGTATTATTCAAGTTTGCGATCACGATTCAGTTCTAGGGTTTCTTGAAACCCTAATTTTAGTCACCGTCGCCTATGACATCAGAGTGGGGTTTCCGTTGAAACTCTAATTCAACACAACGTCTATGGTTTGTTCTGTTCAATGAAAGCAGTTTCAATTTGACTTCAAAAAAAACACAACGTCTATGGTTTGTTCTGTTCACAAAAACCTAGGTCAAGACCGTCCGGCAACATCCAAGCCTCCATATCCGTAGACCAAGCCTTGTTAAGATCGATCTTGTTCTGCAGATCCACATGAAGTAGCATCTGTGAGAGTCTTCTAGAATAAAATCTATGCCACGTAACAGGCAGAGATCTTCCATCAAAGAAGAATATGCGAGCATCCCCTTGTTGTCTCGTTCTCCAGGCTACCGGTCGCCATTGCACCTACCAAACCACACTTATGTGCGCTACTGGTGGGGGCTACCCAGCTTGCACCTCTGATATCTTGCACCTTCAACCTTTCCTCCTCCGATCTCTAATAAGAAGCCATCACTCCAAGTGGCGTCGATGGAGGCACGGTGGATAAGAACATCAGAACTTGCGTCGCTGATGGCCGATGCTCTACAGACTCTCCAGGTGCACGCATCTCCACACAAAAAAAAGATGATGGCGGTGCTACATCTTCTCAGACACCAAGGGTGACGACGATGAAGCAGTTCCATGAGAAGCCACGATCCTCTCTCTCCAATCGATGATGGCGGCGACATCACATCCCCCTCCAACATCTTTGATGTGTTCTCCCACCTAGAAGGCGGCATCCTCGCCGACCCTCCAGAGATCGACCCCTCACGTGAGATCTCAAGTATCTGGCGATGACGATGATGGACCCCCCTTGCACGATTCTTCTCTTGGCGGTGGCTCCAGCAAAGGGTTTCCCGATGGGGAACCCTAGGGCTCCTTGGTATTTCTTATTGGGCCCAATATTGGGCTCGGATGCTGCTTATATGTAAGAGAGAGAGAGAGGAAATTTAAGGCCAAGTGGGCCTTGTATTTAGAAGAGAGAGAGAAAGAAGAGAAAGGAAGACTAGAATAAAAAAGGGAGTGGCATGATTTGCAAAAAAAAATAGTCGTAAAAAAGCGGAGAAACGGCTAAAAATGAGTTTTTGAGAAAAAAGGTGCGTACAAAAAGAAACCATACACGGAAAAAGGGAGCCAGTTGTAAAAAATAGCTGAAAAAAAGAAAAGAAAAGTCGAAAAATTGAGTCCGGCTTATGTTGATTTTTGTTTCTCCCCATCTTCTTATCTTCTTCCAACTTGGTCGATGTCATTGTTTTCCAACTAATATGGTAGAAATGGGAAGTATTATGTAGACTCTCTCCATCCTCTAGGTTTTCAAATTCTCCAGATTCCAGGCCAGCCGGATTTTGGACTCTATAGTTCAGATTCAGACTCGACGTTCAGATTGGTTCCGAGTCTTCAATTTGATGCACATATGTATGCGGTCATTATTTGTGTAGTCCCGATCTTTGTTTTTGATCTCAGAATTTTCATGTGATCCATAGGTACTCCGGAGTAGACATCCCATTCTCTATGCCATTATGGGCTAGGGTTTTCATCTGGTTTCATAGAGACTCCAGAGTAGAGATCCCATTCTCTGAGCCAATATGGGAGAGACCCAGTTCTCCGACGAGGAGACTTTCAAACTCCATTCTCCAGCGATCGTGGACTCCGACGATGATGTTTCCACAGCCTTTTCAGTTCGGCCCTTCAGAGATGGAGCAGTTGTTCACATGATGCATAATCTTCTACATGTGGGCTAGGATACTCAATACTCCGACGAGGAGACTCATTTCAGTTTCAGTGACTCTGACAGGTGCAGTACATAACACACCCAGTTCAACTCACACTCCAGCCCTTTTGTTCCTCCTCACCTGCACGACATGAGAAGCAACGTCCTTGACAAAAACAGACAATAGATTATGCATTGAGTTGATATTGTCTGTAGTGCATTGTATTGTGGGTTTGAGATTTCTTTCCATGTGTCCAAGCTAAGCATTGCATGCTCCAGCTTGAGGGGGAATGTTGGAGTAAATGCGTCACTTGTGTAGATGGGTAATTGGATCCCTCCAGGGTCCAATTACCTCATCCAGTGGTTTAGTCCCGCATCTACTAGTTGTGGGACTTGGAAAGTCAGTAGGGGCTATATAAGAAACCTCACACCCATTGTATCAGATGAGAAAAATAAATAGAAAACACAAGCCCTTTGAAACGTTCTCTGTGGTTTCATCCCGCTTCTCACAGAGTAGGGTTCCATATAAAATTCCCGATGTTCTTTATTGTTCTTATTCTTTTCTCTAATTATGCTTCAACATTTTCGATTTCTATAAATCAAATTTTAATACATATACTCTCATATATATATGCATAGATTTAACAATTTACATATTTATAAGAGCTTAAAAAAAGAAGCAACTACTGTTTAGGATATAATATCTAGAAGAATATTTTCCTAGAAATCCCCTATTTACATCGAAGTTCAATATCATTTCAATGATAAAAAACAGAAGGAAACAAGTTGCTTTAACGAACTACAAGATATAAAAAATTAGAAAACAAACAAGGCATAAAGATACATTCATCCTTTACAACAACAACAACAAAGCCTTTTCCCACAATTAAGTAGGGTCGGCTACATGGATTCTTCGCCTCCATTCAGATCTATCTTGGGTCAATCCTGGGTTTATATCCACAAAACAGAGATCCGTTCGTATGGTCTCTTTCCAACACTTCTTGGGCTGTCCCTGCCCTCTCTTAGCCGGCTCAACATCCCAACACTCGCATCTCCTAACTGGTGCATTAGCTGATCTTCTTTGCAAATGACCAAACCATCTTAAGAGGTTTTCTCGCATCTTATCCTCGATCGGAGCAACACCAACTTTCTTTCTGATTGCATCATCCCGAATCCGATTTTTACGTGTGTGTCCACACATCCACCTTAGCATTTTCATTTCTGCTACCACCATTCTCTGCACATGTCTATGGTTCACAGGCCAACATTCAGATCCATAGAGCATAGCAGGTCTCACGGCTGCTTTGTAAAACTTTCCTTTAATTTTTAAAGGAATTTTCTTATCACAGAGAACAACAGAGGCTCCCCTCCACTTTAGCCAGCCTGCATTTATTCTATTAGTAACATCTCCATCAGTTTCCCCATCATGTTGCAAAATAGATCCCATATATCTAAAAGAATCTCTCTTCTGAATGTTATCATCAATTTTCTTCACCTCAATTCCTTCACCATTGCTTTCATCAAAGGTGCACTCCATATATTCTGTCTTAGCCCTACTTATACGAAATCCTTTACTCTCCAACTCATGTCTCCAGACCTCAAGCTTCTCATTTACTCCATCTCTAGTCTCGTCAATCAACACAATATCATCAACAAATAACATATACCAAGGTAACTCATCCTGAATGTGACTTGTCAACTCATCCATAATCAAAGTAAAAAGAAATGGACTCAAAGCTGAACCTTGATGTAAATCAATGTTGATGTCAAAATAGCCAGTCTTCCCAGACGGGGTCCTTACACAAGATAAAGCCCTATCATACATGTCCGTTATGAGGTTAATGTATAGGACAAGTACTTGTCTCTTCTCCAAAACTCTCCACAATATCTCTCGTGGGACAGAATCATAAGCCTTCTCCAAATCAATAAAGATCATATGGAGGTTCTTCCTTTTAGCTCTATAAATCTCCATTGTTCTCAGCAAATGGATGGCTTCAATAGTTGAGCGACCTGGCATGAATCCGAATTGGTTTTCTTTGACGTTGGAAACTTGCCTCAACCTTATCTCGATCACACATTCCCAAATTTTCATGGTGTGACTCATTAGCTTGATACCTCTATAATTTGAACAATTTTGAATGTCTCCTTTATTCTTATAAAGAGGCACTACGATTCTCCTCCTCCAATCTTCAGGAATTTTCTTGCTTCGCCAGATAACATTGAATAGATTCGTAAGCCAAGTCAAACCACGCTCACCTAAAACTTTCCATACTTCTACAGGAATGTCATCCGATCCTACACCTTTCCCAGGTCTCATAACCTTCAAAGCCTCCTCTACTTCCTTTCTTTGTATCCGTCTATAGCTTGCACGATTCAAGTAACTTTCACTACTAGTTAGATCACCCAAGGTGATCTCTCTATTTCCTTCCCCAACGAAAAGTTTATGTAAGTACTGCTCCCATCTAGTCTCTATATCCTTTTGAGTAACAAGCACGTGACCTTCCTCATCCTTAATGCATCTCACTTGAGAAAGGTCTTTGGTCTTTCTTTCTCTTGCTTTGGCCAACCTGAATATATCCTTCTAGCCCTCCTTAGAGTCGAGATTTTTATACAAAACTTCATAAGCTTTCGACTTAGCTTCGCTTACAGCCTTCTTTGCTTTCTTCTTTGCTATTTTGTAGTTTGTGACAGTTTCCTCTGTTCTATCCTTAAACATAGCTTTAAAGCATGCTCTTTTAATTTTTAGCTTCTCTTACACCCCTTCACTCCACCACCAAGCCTCCTTTTGGCTTGGGACTCCTCCCTTTGACTCGCCTAGCATCTCTTTGGCTACTTTTTGGATACAAGATGCTACTGCCTTCCACATCTCGTTTGCACTTCCACTACAATCCCAAGATAAATCTTCTAAAACATTCTCCCTGAAGCTCGATTGCTTCAGTGGAAGATTCCACCATCTAGTTCTAGTGATCTTAGGAACCCTCCTTTTCTTTACCAGTCCTTTTATTTGTACATCCAAGACTAACAAGCAATGTTGGGTTGTCAAACTCTCTCCTGGGATTACTTTGCAGTCTTTACAACACAACCGATCTCTTCTCCTCAATGCAAAGTAATCTATCTGTGCTCTCGTTGTCCCACTCTTATAAGTAATTAAATGCTCCTCCCTCTTCTTGAAGAGAGTGTTTGCTATGAAAAGATCATATGCCGTTACAAAATCCAGGATGACTTTTCCCTCTTCATTTCTATCCCCAAAACCATGTCCTCCATGAACACTAGCATACACTGAAGCATCTTTTCCCATATGTCCATTAAGATCTCCACCTATGCAAATCATCTCTCTTTGTGTGATTCCTTGTAAAATCTTATCTAGATCCTCCCAAAAAGCTTGTTTAGTCCTTTCATTTAAACCAATTTGCGGTGCATAAACGGAGATTATATTCAGAATTTCTTCTTCAAGCACCAATTTTAGCAAAATAATCCGATCCCCGAATCTTTGCACCTCAACCACATAATCCTTCAAATCCTTATGAACAACCACTCCAACACCGTTTCTACCCTTATCTTTACCTGAATACCAAAGTTTAAAGCCTGTCTTCTCGATCTCCCTTGCTTTCTCTCCAACCCATTTAGTCTCTTGAAGACATAGTATATGAATCTTCCTTCTTTCCATCGTATCCACTATCTCCATCAATTTTCCAGTCAAAGTGCCAATATTCCAACTACCAATCCGCAACTTCCGTTGCAATCTCTTTTGGACTAACTTCTTTACTCGCATGCATCTATTATGCGAGAACCCTTGTAAATTTTGGACTGCATCCGGGCGGTGATGCATCGGAACTAGCTTAATTACTCGCATGCGTTCCTCATGCGAGAACCCTTGCAAATTTTGAACTACATCCATGCCGCGATGTAGCGGCCCTTGCCAATTTTTCATTGCATTCGGGCGGTGCAACACGTCGCAAGTAGGAATGCCCTAACGAAATCTGCATGTTTGCTTAAATCCATGTTGAAAAGATCCGACTGTCATGAGGCTATCTAACACAACCCTCCTCATTTACCCGGGCTTGGGACCAGCCATGGCTGAGTTCATCCTTTGCAACAAATGATAATTAAAAAAAAACAAAAAAGTAAAGATAAAAAAATGCCAAAATGGCAAAATCCTAATCTTAGGCAGCACATTTGGTTGCCGGAGAGGGTCAGAGGAGGGCACCAATGAGAGCTGGGACCTCCCTTGGTGTCGGTGACGCGGAGGCGAAGACTCCGGTGATCGGTATGCAGAGGAGAGAAGCTTGGAGGAGGTGCTCGATTGCAAGAGAGGGAGGGGTGCTAAACCATATCGCGCAAGCATACTCTTTGGGGGTGGGGGCTTACTATCAAATAGTAAGCACCACTTAACCCCTATTAGGTATTTGGGTCCATGGCTCCAAGCTCCAGCTAACAACGAAAAGCCTAAGCAGAAATCGACTGAGTAATCGGTCGACTAACCCACGATTACTCAGCCAGCTAATCAGGTCCAATAGACTAAAGCCCAATTTAGCCTATTTGACTTGGTTACATGGCCGAATTGACTAATCAGACCGATTATTTAGGTTAGTCGGCTGATTTTTGCAACAATGGCAGCCTCAACAGGAGAACACAAGGAAAAATCATGGAGTATACACCCAACTGTCATATATGTATATGTGTATAAGACAAACTTCTACATGGAATTAAGAACAATAGTTTTACGAAATCCCATTTTGTTTCATGTTTTTATGCTTACCTTTTGTGGTTATATGGATTCAGATGCCGTAGCATGCTGAGGGCATGCCATCGTCACATGCCATTTCCTCAGCTTTTTCGGCATCGATAAGGCTGGAGTTCCCCCTTCCCAGATGCTGATGGCATATTTAGTGTAGAGATATTTGTGTATTTCTATATTCTATATGTATTGTTTTCTTATTTGTATTTCTGTTTTTCCGCCTTATGTAATTTACTCATAGGTCTCTCCTCTATATAAGAGAGCCTAGGGTTCTCAGAAATAATCATCTCTTATTTTTCTACCAACATGGTATCAGAGCGGCGGTCCTAGACCGGAGCTCCTATACCCTAACCCTATATCCCCACCCGCCAACCCCCTCCTCTCTCCGCCTGCGCCACCGCCCAGTCCACCGCTCCATTGCCGGCCTACCGCGGCCGCCCAGGACTCTCCCTCCTTGCTGGAGACCGCCGCCAGGGCCTCCGCTGAGGTCTACGCCTCCTTGCCGGGCACCGCCAACACCGTCCAGGCCCACGCCTCCGCCGTCCAGCCCTTGGCGGCCACTCGTTGATTTTCGTGGGCCCCTAAAGACCGCCTAGGCCGTCGGCCTCAAATGTCGTCGGTCTCAGCCATTGTTCTCCGTCTTCTTTGCGCAAATCGGGTGATGGATTTGATTGCATATGTCAACATATGCAATCAAATCCCCATATGTCATTGTAGACAAATATCTCTTAGTCTACATACCCTGTGATCTTCATTCGGCATCATGTCAGAAAACAAAGTCGACGTACCCGCCACAGGTGCCTTTAGAGGCTCGGCATCGATTGTCAAGATGTACGGGACGAACTATGAGCTATGGGCTATGCAGTTCATGAACCTTATGAAGTCTAACGGTAAAAAACATATTCTTACCGACGATGAGCCGACGGAGAAAACAGGGATTCACGCCACATGGGAGGCGGACGATGCGTATGCCAAGGTTTGGTTATTAGGGACGTTGACGATAGAGATCGCCAACGACGTGCTACATCAGCCCACGGCGAAGGCAATGTGGGATATTCTAGCCACGACATATTCTCAGGCGCGGAATGACCAAGATACTACAGTTGCAGCATGATATTTTTACAATCAAATAGAATGGACGTCCTCTCTACTCACTGTACACATCCCCGCGAGGGATGTTTGAGAAGCTCCATAGCTTCATGCCTTTGACGGCTACTCTTGAGCAGCAAAAGACATACAGAAATGCTACCATGGTGGGTGTATTCCTGGCTGCACTTGATCCGGAGTACGATGCCGCCCGCTCTCAGATTCTTGCTGACGCCACTATTCCTCCCATGGAGGAAGCTTTCCGCCGACTTAGTCGAACCACCGTCCCGAGCTCTACTACTACCTAGACACCTTTGGCAATGGCTGCCTCCAGAGGAAGAGGTGGCTCATCTACTTTTCGTGGACGTGGTCCCCGTGGTCGTGGGGTCGGATCCATCAACCCTGCACGTATTGTCACCGTCCTGGCCATTCCGAGGATACATGCTACTCTAAGCATGGGTTTCCAGCATCGGCTCGGGTAGCAACACAAGTTGAGTCTCCTGCACCTTCTTCTTTGGACCATCTTTTCGATGATCTCGTTGCCAGACTGAGGAACATCATGCCTCCTGACACAACTCCAGGAGGCCAATCAGATGTGGCAGTCTTTGTTTCTGCCAGTACATCCGCTATAGCCAGTACATCAGATAGTTCTTATGCTCTCACCTCTTGTGATGGATCTATGATTACATAATGGATTATGGACTCTGGAGCGACACATCACCTATGTGGGGACAAAGGGCAACTTACTGCATATAGAGAGGTTTCTCCAGGGCCGACTGTGGTGATAGCCAATGGGACACATTCCCTGATTACAGGACAGGGAGAGATTACTTTGACACCCTCCATGCGATTACAGAATGTGTTATATGCTCCTGATTTCTCTATGATTTTACTGTCCATTAGCCAGATTACGAAGGATTTGAACTGTCGAGCCATTTTTGATCCATCGACTCTTGTTTTTCAGGACATACTCACGGGCAAAGTGATTGGGGGTGGTTGTGAGCAAAATGATCTCTATCGTCTGGTCTGTACTCCCTATGTCGGCGCATCACTCCACTCTACAGGATCAACCTCTCCATATACCTGGCATCTCTGTTTTGGTCATCTACCTCTTCAGAAGATGTGTCGTGTTTTGCCACATATTTCTCTAAGGTCGTCCTTCCAGTGCGAGGCGTGTCAGTTGGGAAAGCATCATATGTCCACTTTCCCGAGTCGTTAGAGTCGGAGCAGTAGCTCTCTTTTTGAGTTAGTCCATATTGATATTTGGAGTCCCAGTCGTGTACCTAATCATCAGGGACACATGTTTTATCTTGTTGCAGTAGATGATTTTTCTCGCTTCTCTTGGGTGTTTCTATTAAAGAATAAATCTGAAGCAGGAGATATGATCCAAATGTTCATCAATGAAGTTCAAAATATTTTCTCTTCTACTGTGAAAATTGTGCGTTCCGACAATGCTATGGAGTTTTGTATTCGTACACTTTCCTTGTTCTTTTCTTCTCGTGGTATAATTCATCAAACATCATGTGCTTACACTTCACAACAAAATGGTGTTGCAGAGCGGAAACATCGTCATCTACTGGATATCACTCGGACCCTACTTATTCAGAGTCATGCTCCACATTCTTTTTGGGGTGATGCAGTTCTCACTGCTTGTTATCTAGTAAATCGCATGCCCTCGTCTGTCTTGGGTGAGAAGACTCCTTTCTCTATAGCCTTTCCTAAGAAGGAGTTGTTCTCTCTTACGCCCGTGTATTTGGCTCTGTCGCGTTTGTCCACCAGTCGGCTCCAGGTCTTGATAAGCTCTCTCCCAGGGCTGTCAAATGCGTGTTTGTAGGGTACTCCAGGACTCAGAAGGGATATCGTTGCTTTGATCCTTTATGTGAAAAATACTTTGTTAGCGTCGATGTCACATTCTTTGAATCTGTGATATTTTTCTCTCGTACAGGTGACATAATGACTACTCCCGAATCTGACACTGAGATCTACATGTCACCTCCTCCTACGAGTCAGTTATCTCTTGTACCAGTCATACCACCACCACCTCCACCACCACCTCCACCACCACCGCCACCTCCACCACCTCAGATGCATGTGACCGTAGTTCCACCATTACCAAAATTCTATACTCATCGGCCCCCTTTTGCTCATGGTCATTGCCCGTCATCTAACATGCCCCAGGTTTGTTCTGATAACATGGTTTCTAACGATGGCTCTGGAGATGTTTCTATACAGGGATCAGTGCATGATGAGGTTCCTGAGAACCTAGACGTACCTATCGCCATTAGGAAGCAGAGGCGTACTTGTGCATCCTACCCGCTTGCTTCTCAGGTTTCCTTTCATCGTCTTACAAGAGACTTCCGGAAATTTGCAGTTGCTCTATCTGCCGTGGAAATTCCACGGACTTACCAGGATGCATTGCGAGATAGCAGATGGCGTCTTGCTATGGAAGAGGAAATGGCCGCTTTGCAGTTCCGTGGCACCTGGAGTCTAGTTTCTCCTCCACCTGGAGCGCCTGTTGTCAGTTGCAAATGGATGTTTACTGTTAAACACCATGCAGATGGGAGCGTTGATCGTTACAAAGCAAGGTTGGTGGCACGTGGTTTTACGCAGACCTATGGAGTTGATTACATGGACACATTCTCTCCGGTTGCTCGACATTCCACTTTGCTTGTTCTCCTTTCAGTTGCTGTGGTACATGACTGACCCTTATTCCAACTTGATGTTAAAAATGTATTTTTGTATGGAGATCTACAAGAGGAGGTCTATATGCAGCAACCTCCAAGGTTTGCTGCTGAGGGGGAGTGTCAACATGTTTGTAGGCTCCATAAGGCAATATATGGCCTTAAACAGAGTCCTAGAGCATGGTTCCAAAAGCTTTCAGATCTGATTGAATGACAGGGGTTCAAGAGGTCAAATGCAGATCACTCTTTGTTTGTGCAGAGAACATGTAGAGGTACAGTTGCTATCATGGTTTATGTTGATGATATAGTTATTACAGGAGATGATGAGCAGGGAATCAAGATGGCAAAAGATTTTCTGGGCAGTCAATTTGTGACTAAGGACCTGGGTACCCTAAGGTATTTCTTAGGGTTGGAATTTGCTACAAATGCACATGGTCTTGTGATGACCCAAAGAAAGTATGTTACATACATGCTTGCAGAGACGTGCATGATCGGGTGTCGACCTTCTACTACTCCTATGGATCCTAGCATGAAGCTATATGATGATGATACATATGAAGTCAACAAGAGAAGATACAGAGAGATGGTGGGAAAACTTCTTTATGTTACAATCACCAGACCGGATATCGCCTTTGCAGTGAGTCGAGTGAGTCAGTTCATGGAGCAGCCTCGACAAGTACATATGGATGCTGTATACATGATATTGAGATATCTAAAATCATCTCCAGGTGCATGATTACTCTTCAAGAAAGGAGAAACTCTCTCTGTATCCGTATACGCTGACGCAGACTATGCATGTTGTCCTAAGGATAGAAAATCGACTTCGGGATTTGCAGTATTTGTTGGCAGTTCTCTTGTTTCTTGGAAAAGCAAGAAACAAACAGTTGTAGCGAGATCAAGTGCTGAATCCGAATACAGGGCTATGGCGCAAGCAAGTACAGAAATGATGTGGGTTTGAGCAATATTAGTTGATTTGCATATAGAGGTTCCTCTACCCATGGAGTTACATTGTGATAACCAGACTGCTCTGTTTATTGCAAACAACCTTGCGTTCCATGAGAGAATAAAACTTATCGAGGCAGACTGTCATTATACCAGAGATATGATTCAGAAGGGCTTGATTTCTACTTCTCATGTTAGTTCTGGAGAGCAAACGACATATATCTTTACCAAGCCATTACTCAGAGGACCATTCCAGAAGTGTTCGTCCAAGCTGAGCATGATTGATATCTATGCTCCATCTTGAGGGGGAGTGCAGAGATATTTGTGCATTTCTATATTCTATATGTATCGTTTTCTTATTTGTATTTCTGTTTTTCCGCCTTATGTAATTTACCCATAGGTCTCTCCTCTATATAAGAGAGCCTAGGGTTCTCAGAAATAATCATCTCTTATTTTTCTACCAACATTTAGCAGCATCTATGTGCGGAATCAGGGGGGACACCTTTTTAGGTACTCCTAACATTATGACCAAAAAGGGTGATACGAGGAGCATGCTACTATTACCAACATGCCTAAGACTGAGGGTTATCAAGAGCTCCTGTAACCTTATAAAAAGGGTTTTTACTATCTTATTTTTACACCGTGTTTTTACATTTATCTTCAAATTGTAGATGAATACTAGTTTTTTACTTGCTTTTATTATGTAACATTCTTCTACTATCGCGCCTAGAAGGGGGGTGCGCAACCTAGAAGGGGGATGCGGCAGGGCTGTCTTCTTGCGCCACTCCTCTTCGTGTTGGCCTCGGATGTTCTTGCGCGCATGGTGCACCGCATTATTGACGCTGGGCTGTCGAATGGATTCCGTAAGGGGGACCTCTGTGTGCCCTTGATCCAGTTTGCGGACGCCGGACGATACTATTTGCTTTATCGAGGGTGGTACTGCGGAGGTCTCCGGTATGGCCACCACACTTGTCCTTTTCTGTGAATTATCGGGCTTGTCGATTAACGTCTCCAAATCCAACGTGGTGCCCTTTGGCATGTCGCCTGCGGAGGCGGAGGAGTGCGGTCGGCTGCTTGGCTCTTCTCCCGGTGAGCTTCCGATTGCATATCTTGGTTTACCTTTATCGTTGGGGCGGGACGGAGCCCGGGATTGGCGTCTTATTATTGAGCGTGTGGAAACGCGCCTTACTGGGTGGCGGGCGGCTTTGCTCTCCCGGGGAGGGCGGCTTATTCTTCTCAAATCGGTGCTCTCGTCTATCCCTTTATACTTCCTTTCCGTTCGTAGAATGCCTGCGGGGGTTCAATTGCGGATCGAGCGGTGTATGCGACGGTTCTTGTGGGGTCGGAAGGGGGGGGGATGGTAGGGGCATGCATCTGGTGGCTTGGGATGACGTGTCTATGCCTAAGCATTTTGGTGGACTTGGTGTGCGGAGATTGGATATGGTTAACGACGCTCTATTACTCAAATGAGTGAGTAGAATTTGGGGGACGGAAGATAACTTCTTTATCAATGTACTCAGGGTGTTCTTGGGCAACGACTGGTTCGGCCTGCAGCGGGGGGATCTGAGATTTTGTTCTTCGCCGTTCTGGCGCAGCGTCATGGCCGCCCTGGCGAGGAATGCTGCGCTTTTCATCCCGGTGTTGGGGACGGGGGGCTCTTTCAAGTTTTGGCTGGATGATTGGTCGGGTGGTGGTCCTCTCCAAGTGCGTTTTCCACGATTGTTCGCGCTTGCATCAAATAAGAGTGCGACAGTGGCTGAATGTTGGGTGGATGGGTCTTGGTGCCCACGTTTCTCTGCGAACTTCTCCGAGCAGCGGGTGGATGACTTCGTTTCCATGATGGTGGCACTTAGTGTTGTTGCTACGCCAAATTTGCAGGTGGATCATTGGCGTTGGAAGGACGGATCCTTTTCCACTAGGAAGGCTTACCGGGCTCTGGTCCTTCCTCCACCTCCTGCTTCCTCTCTTCTTGTGCGTGACTGTGGATTCTTTTGGGGCTTGCGCTTGCCGGAGTGCATCGGCATCTTCCTTTGGTTACTTCGCAGGCGGAGGCTGTTGACTCGTGATCGTTGTGCTACAATTTTTCCAAACTTCAGTCCATCTTGCTCCCTTTGTAATGCGGAGGACGAAACGATTGACCACCTCTTCTTCGGCTGCCACTTGGTTTCAGGAATTTGGGACGATATGCCTTGGGCGAGAGCGGACAACATCTCCGCTTTCTGCAAGCTTCTTTGGTCCAACAGGAACAGGGATAGGCGGGACCTCGTGGCTCCCGTCGCGCGGCTGTGGTGTATTTGGCTGGGCAGAAACGAGGCTATTTTCTCCGGGCAGCGTTTCTATCGTGAAAACATACTTATTTTGTGCGCTCGATTTATAACCGACTGGTGTATTCGGTAGGGTGTTGGGCCTTGTCTCTTCTTTAAACCCAGGATTTTGTTGTTTCTGCGTAGGGTTTCTAACTCCATCTCTCCATCCTTGACGTTGTAAGTATTTCTCCTTATTTTCTTTTTCTATATATATAATGCTGGGGCGAACACCAACGAGTGTATCCCCTTTTTTGCGCCTAAAAAAAACATTCTTCTACTATTACCATTCATTTCTTATTAAATAGTATAATAATTTAAAAGGGTGTAATTTTATTTTTTTGAAAGAGGGGTGTACTTTTATTATATAAAAATTGTACAATATATTTATATAACGACTTCTGATATAATAATGGTACATGATTTTATCACATACCAACTTCCCTTAAACCCTTAAACCGTAAGATTATAGTAGATTTATATAATTTATACATTTAAGAACTAGTAGAAATTGTATTATTTTGAAATATTGATTTTAATAAGTTTTAATACGGGGTGATTTTGTCGGTTTGTCCTTTTTGGATATTAGTGAAAGGACATCGATATCACCACTTAACACCTTGGTTGTTACTTGTTGACCCTAAAAATGATACATTGTGTTAGCTTTCAAGTTTTGATGAAATAAAGGGGTTACCCGAACCTTTTCATATTAGGTTTTTTAGTGAAAAATAAAAGTTGACTGGATAGAAAGCTACATGTTTGTCAAGGGGTGCCCATGGCTTACTTCTTAGGATCATCTCTTCGGCTATTCACGTTTTCTCTCTACTCGTTTGTGGTCGATGAGGGTTTGGGTACATATAGAGTTGTTTATGAGACTATTTTTCTGGTTTAGTTCCTAACGTGGCAGTCATATCATTCCCATGGTTGACCAGGCATTGGTGACAAAACCGTTAGAGGATGGGAGTGGTGAAGCTTAAAGAGACGAACAATGTCCTCTTACAAGATGGGTGGTGACAATCTGGGGGACAATGTTGATACATTTTGTTGCTTAATCCATAGTATCTATGATGTTACCTTCGATTTTGCCATTGTTGTAGGCTCTACTAGGGTGCCTTCAAAATTTGAGCGAGAATTCTGTGCTGTCCTATGAGAGATTGTGCCTTCTTTGAGACCGATAATGAGAGATGGTCGCTTTTTCATATATTGGATGGATGACTGGTTCATGGAGGGCGTGTTATGCGACCAGTTTCCAAGGCTATGCGCTCTGACAACTAATCATGATTCGTTCTTGGTGAATGTCTGGTTTGATAGTGCCTAGGTGTCACTTTTATTGCTGGTTTCTCGAAGCAGAGTGCATCTTCAAGGTTGATGAAACTTCTTGACATGGTGGATGTCTCCTTTGATTGGCTTGATCACTGAAACGTAGGTGGATAGCCAGTTCTTGTTTAAGAATGTGTAAATGGATCTCTCTGCTCCGCTCCCCTGATTTTTGATACTAGATATTTGACGTGAGATTGTATTTTGATTTGATACGTAAAGGTACCATCGAGAGGTCTTCTTGTGGTTTGCTGAGAAGAGGTCATGTGAAGTTGAGGGTGCATAGATCTGAAATTTTGTTGGCAATTGACGTACTGTGTATAAGATGTTCGGATTCCTGCGAGGATGTGGGTGTGGTGCGCCTCTTCTTTGGCCATAACCGATCTAGGGAAGAATGATTTGGAGCTGTTATTGAATGGGTGGATTGCCGTATCTCGTAAGTTTCAAGATGTTGCTTAAGGATGCGAAGTTTAGGCCGCCTAGTAATCAATTAAGGCTGTTGGTGCTCATATGGGCCTTGTTGACCCCTATAGTCGTATGAATTGGTGTTCGATAAGGAGATTCTTTGTGGAAAATATACCAGAGCATTGTTTTTGAGTATTGAACCTCGTAAATTGTTTTGTGATTATAAATATATGGCAAACAAAAAAATAATGTAGGTGCACCATTTTGAGTGCCCATTTCGTTAAAGAAGTATCTATATAGATTGATCCAACAACTAACAATATAGCATATATGAGCATATATACAATAAAGTTGGCATGTCTTAGCTTATATTTTTTTTGTGTAGCAATATAGCATATATACAATAAAGTTGTCATGTCCTAGTATCTCTATATAATAAATGTTGTTTGAAGGTGAGGTACAGATGCTGTATCGAAAGTAGCTCAAGGGATTTGAGATTAATGGATTTTTGCTTATGATTCAATGTCACATTTGTTCTCAGTGTAGATCATCTAAGTCTGAGTGCCAAATTCTTTGGGCGGGTATCTTCTTGATGTCACATACACTTTCCTTAAACAACTGAGGGAAAGTGGAATGGCAAAGCAGATGCCAACCATCGAGTTCTCTGACGTCGTTGATGAGCTAGGCTTGATCAGTGTTCCGCTTCGTAATTGTTGCTTCATTCGATGTAGTACAACTTTGATATTTGTTAGTCTTATTTGGACCATTTCTTGGCTTCCTTATTAATGGTTGAGGCTAAACTGTGCCTACATATTTGTTTGACCACACACCTTTTGGTCTTATGAGAATATTCAGAAAGTCAACGACCTATTAACAACTTAAAAGCCCTGCTCTCTCTAACAAAGAGTGGAGGGAGGAAGTGTAGTAGAAGAACCACATCGATGCTCTCCGATCTCTCCGCCTAAGCTCGTTGAATAGCTTGCCTACTTACTTTCGAAGAAAAAGGGGCAGTTCTTAGCCATCGCTGATGAAGGGCCTTTAATGGAGAATCCCCCGTGTATATATGATGCACTCATACTTTTTAGAACATATTTATAAAATAACGAACATTGTATATATAGAGACTCTGTTGTTGTTGTTGCCAGTGCTTTCCCGGGCCGAGCCATCATTTGAAGAAATAGAAAAGACAAAAAAGGGCAAGCAAAGCCCGTGCCTTAGAAAGAATAGGTTGCGCTATAGGCCATCCCTGGTCTTTCTTCAGAATTGTGTGAACTAATGGACCTGACACACCCTTCGTCTTTCTGTCAGGGGAAAAAGCATGATTGAAGGGCACCCTAGGTAGATTCTGTGGGTCGTGTAATAGGCGACCATTTTGCATGGTGCCTAAGCCCGGCTATGTCTTGACCCCTATCCAATTTTGGGACCAATTTCCACTTGACTCGTACTTAAACTTTAAGAAGTGTTGTCTACATGAGCATTGAAATTTAAGAAGTGTTGTCTACATGAGCATTGAAGGGCACCCTAGGTAGATTCTGTGGGTCGTGTAATAGGCGACCATTTTGCATGGTGCCTAAGCCCGGCTATGTCTTGACCCCTATCCAATTTTGGGACCAATTTCCACTTGACTCGTACTTAAACTTTAAGAAGTGTTGTCTACATGAGCATTAAAATTTAAGAAGTGTTGTCTACATGAGCATGACTTAAATAATTGATCGCGTCAGACAGGTCTCACGTTAACTAAAATGGGCTAGTTCTCGTCTTATCATCTTATATGTGTGACCTTCCCTATTCACTTTACATGATCTACAACTCCAAAATTCACTGAGCCATGTGGTATCCACATGCTCCATCACCGTTGCACTCCAAACTGTGGGTGAAGTGGTTATTGGAAAAACATGTGATCACATCCTCATCTCTACTTCCACACACTAAGTATGTATTGTCTAAATCAAAACCCCACATGCTTCTGAGCTCCTTTGTAACTGACATCCTTATGATCCATGCATGTAGTTGATTGGTGCTTTTGCCTTCTAGATCCCAATCCTAGATTATTCGTACTTACCCAAAACGACATGCCTACCTTAGAAAGCTATTCGTGTCAGATTGATCGACCTATTGCGTTTTCTCGTAGCTCTTAAAATGCTCCCTTTGTCATCAAATTAGCCTTCCCATCGTATTGCATATAGTTCAGCGTATGAGTGCTCGCATAAGTTCGGAAAGTTTGGATAGACCTATCTTTGCCCTTCCTCAATTGCTTTAGCTTAGGGTTCTTATTTTGAGGAAGGGCTCCAAATGTTTTAAAGTCAACACGGAAAGAGTTGCTAGCTCTCACTTATCGCAATTAGGAAATTGGTAATAGATTGAGGGAAAAAGGGGTCTGGTAACTGTAGTCATTTTTGAGGTCCTCCCTCATCTTGCTTGGTAGACTAAACGAGCTAAGAGCATATATAACTGAACAATTAGTTTGAGTATTTGCTTGTGCTGGTTGTTGTCTGCTCTGCCTTTGCCAATTTAGTTGAGCCTCCACCTCTATATATTAGGTCGCGCTCCGATTACTGGATAATATATTGCTGTCCCGTTTGGCTACTCCGTCACTGATGCATGAGATTGCTGCACGCGCTTGGCACTGAGAGTGGCTCCCTCCCGATCCACAACTTGGGGCTTCCTCTGACGGTTGGTACTCTCAAGATGGCGGATTGACTCCCTGTCATTGAGAAATTAAAGAACAAACTTTTTGATTAGAAAGCGTCGATCTTATCACGTGGGGGTCGTTTGGTGCTTGTGAAAGTTGTTCTCTCTGCTATCCCCATCTATTTCTTTCGTCGTGTTTGCTACCTGTTGGTATAAGGCATCGACCAGAGGTACTCATGAGGTAGTATCTTCAGGGGAGAACGAGCCAGGATGGCCCTGAGCTGCACTTGATGGACTGGGCCACAATTACCTTGCCTGTTGAGGATGGAGGCCTCGGGATTATACGCTTGGAATGAAGCTCTTCTCTTAAAGTGGGCCAACAAAATTTGGGGGAGATGTGAAGACATGTGTTCAGTGTTACAGAAGCCGGTATTCGATATTCAGTCGGAGGGGTCAATAAATAGAGAATAATCGGTATTCGGGCGACTATTTGGAATTATTCGATTTTTTTAAATTATTTTTAATTTAAAAATGATTTTTAGTACATATATTCTTATATATTTATATATATATTATCATCAATCAACAATAATTCAAGGTAAAAGTATCCATTAACTGCATATATACACAGAGCTTTGACATTTTTGATAATATCATGACAAATGGTAATTCTTGAGAATTTAAAAAAAAATAATAAAAAATTCTAGCAGTTAACTACCAATCGACCGAATAATCAGATCAACTATTCAGTTAGGTCGACTATTGGCCTACTAAAGGTTATTCAGTAGGGGGCCCCCTATCCTCATAGTCGAACTGAATAATCGGCCTAGTCGGCGGACTATTGTAACAGTACCTATGTTGCATACTCGTTCGCCAGATCTATGGTATTGGAGTTCAGTACTCGTTACTTCATCGGTGGAGTTCTAGTCCGTCGGCCTTTTGGAAAGGAATTAGATTGGTGTTCCCTCGTTTTTAAAATCTCTTTTGTCCGGCACTTGGTGATGGTACTACGTTTGCTTTTTGGAATGATAATTGATCAGGTGAGGTAACACTTTCTTCCAAATTCCCTTGCATGCTTGCTTTGGCAACTAGTCGTGATACAAAGGTGGCGAACTGCTGGGTCGACGAAAACTAGATGCCCAATTTCTTAACTGACTTCTGTGACTAGCACCTCAAGGATTTCCTTTTGCGTCTGGACTCCCTCTGCCAGCTTGATGGCCAACCATTGGGCAGGATTAGTGGGTGTGAAAGATTAATTCATTCTCAGTCAAGCGTGCCTACAATGCTATCATCCTATCACTAGACCGCCTACACCAAGGTCAAATACTTTGATTCGTGATTGCAATTTTATCTAGAAGCTGAAGCTGTCGAGTAGAATTGTGTTCTTTATGTGGCTTTTCCGTAGAAAGTGCATCATGATAAGGGACCGTTGCGTTACACTCTTCAAAGATATCTCAAATAGATGCCCTCTCTGTGAGACGCAGATTGAGACTTTAGATTGCCTTCTTTCATTGTGAGAAGACTTTTCCAATTTGGCAGGAGGTGGAGACTGATTGGCTGTCTCTACAGAGCATGGACTTGTTTTGGAACTTTTTGTTTGAGAAAAAAAATCAGTCTAGAGAGGATTTTCTTCGGTCTCTTGCGGTGATCTTGGCAATTTGATTAGCTAGAAATAACTCTCTTCTCTTCTCTTCTTATCGTTTCTATGCTGAAAATGTAATCTTCCACTCTAAGACTCTCGTCGAGTCTTGGCTATTGTAAGTCTTCTTGTTCCTATCCTTAGCTTGTTAACAAAACTGTGGCAGGTACCATAGCATGTTTCTCCCTCTTTTGGTCTCAAAAAAACATCAGAGTGGATTGGATTGCAGATTTTATCCAATCCATGTGCATCCGTATGTGTGATTGTGTGAGCGTGGACATAAACTAGGGATATAGTTGGGACATCGAGAGGAAAGAAGAATTACGCAACACACTTTACGGGATGAGAAAGTATCGAGGTTGAGAGGAGAAACCCTAGAAATTTGGGGGAAGCGGGATAATGGTGGAGGCTATCGAAACAAAAACTCAAAATTTTAATCCATAACATGATTTTAAGTGCAATGGACTAGCGCCCTCTTTATATATGGAGGTGGTCTCAATTAAATAAAATCATAAGTGAACTCTAAATTACTATAATTGATTCACTAACTAAATAATCTATCCTAAATATTGATACCACAATCAATCTCAATTTATTAATGTAAATAAATAACCGACCAACTAATTTAGGACGAAAAATCCTAATGTTAAGAAACCCCAAATCCGCAATTTGCTTTAATTCGGTTCAATATGTCAATTTGGAAAATATTGCATCAATTCTCCACTGTTTGAAAAATTCATTTCCTGATGAATTGCTTGATCTTTATGCTCGAGACATGATAATTTATTTCCACCTTTCCTTATTCCATGTTGAAAGAATAGACACGGAGCATACGACGGAATCCATGTGTCCTTGGTGCGGTGGTTGGAGTTGTCAACTTCTTGTTGGAAGAATATATGTGGTGCAAAAGTGGTGTCCACGTGGATGTCGCTCCCTTGATGCAGTGCTTGAAGATTTGATGGGGCAACTTCATCTTAGGCACAATGTAATTTGAAGGAGCCATATATAATGAATGGCACGAGTCTAGGATGAGAGATGTGTGTAATGTACTAGACCATAGGGTCCATATATAGGTAATTCTCACGTTGCTAATCCTAATTGGAGAAGGTGGTTGCTCCAATTTCCTATTCTCAACGACACTTTTCAAATATTCTTGCTTATGGGGTTGGAAGTCCAAATTTTATATCCCTTCAACTAAGATAATTCCTCTTAAGTTTCCACCAACTTTAATCTTTGAATAACAATTTTCTGAAGGAGGGACTTCACTGCAATTATTCCAAATCAATTTTCAATCCCTAATTTCATGGGATTCGAAACCCCTTGAAGAGATAACTCTCGTTCGGGTTTTTTCCTCTCCCAAGTCTAACAATGGGGCCACTAATCGAGATGGTGCTTGCAGTAGCGCCAAAGGAGGGTGTTGGTGGCTGCTTCGATTCCTTCAATTATGGAGCCTCAACCATCGGTGGTGGAGGAACTTGAGAAGAAGGCAGTGGTGTCGATCTCTGTACCTAGTGGTGGGGTATTGGGTTTGGCGACATTGTTTGTGATGGTGGACCATCTGGGTGCGTCACTGCTCGAAGGGATGTGAGCGGCAGCGTCGATCCTCCTTGTTCCTTTCACGATGGCATCGACGGTATCTGTGAGAAGGACAATGCAGATGGTAGGGCTTGACGCACTGATAGAGGTGCTGATGACTTTGGCGGTGGTGCACACATCGTCAGGGGTGACAATACCGATGATGGAGGTGAGGATCTTGGTCGCAATGAGTTCGATGGAGGCAGTGCCACTTACTTTTGTGGGGAAGGTGGAAATGGTTGCACGGTGATGTGGTTTGTGCTGTCGGGGGCTGTAGCAAGGGTGGTAGGGGCGGGATTGAGACTTTTGGTGGGGTGGTAATAAATAGCATCTTCACTAGGAGGGGGTGATGGCTTCACGACCTCATAAGCATAACCTCAAAAGCGAATAGATCAATGGATTCGTATTCTTCATCCTCAAAACTTCTGTCACAGATGGGTCCTGCATCTTCTTGTACAGGACTTGTAGCAATGCAATCTGTCTTGAATGAGTATATCTCCATTGAGCATGTGTTGTGTTATTGTTGCACTAGACATATCTTCATGAATGAACGTATCTTGTTCTAAGCATGAATCTAGCCATTGATGTATCTTCATGCATGATAGAAGAGGTGCTTGAACTGTTGTTGATGCAAGCACGAATGCGAACCTTGTGAGAGACGACTCAGATCGAACTTCAAGCATCAATTATCTATAGGATCGTTGAATCATAAGAGCAATTCCATTTCCGCGTTTGATACTAATTGATGCAGTTGGGAAATTAGGAGGAGAGAGAGGAGAGAAGAATAATGCAACACGTTTCGTGGATGAGAGAGGATCATGGTTGAGAGGAGAAATCCTAGAAATTTTAGGGAAAGGGGATAATGGTGAAGGTTCTCTTCAAACCAAAACTCAATTTTTTAATTTGTAACATGATTTTTACTACAATGGACTAGTGCCTCTTTTTATATAAAGAGGGGGTCTAATTACATAATGAAATAAAATACCAATTAAATAAAATCTTAATTAGACTCTTAAACACTCTAATTGATCCACTAACTAAATTAATCTACCATACATATTGAAATTCACAGTCAATCTCAATTTATTTACGTAACTAAAATTAACCGACCAATTAATTTAGGATAAAAAACCCTAATGTTAAGAAATCCCTAAATCTGCAATTTGCTTCAATTCGACTCGACCGTCAATTTGGGAAATATTGCATCGGCTAGTAATGGAGGATTTTGAGTGAGTAGATAAGCTAGTGTGGAGGATTTTCCCTTGTAGTTATCTTGTTTTTTTTTGAAACAAGAGGGGAAAACACTTATAGGTGCCCGTCCCAAGATTTGACCCCTGGTTTTTTAGGTGTAAACACACTGCACTACCAAGAGACCATTGATGTGGGTTCTTTGTAGTTGTCTTGTTGAGGGTCTAAGAAAATTGGATTCCAGGGTCATAATACGCCCTCAATATGTCACATGAATAGTAAATTCGTCATCACATCGAAACCATACTTCCCTCTTTGTATCATGCAAGCCCGCTTTTTTTTGACTAGTTAATGGGGGGAGGGTGGGGTTGGAACCCTGGTCATTGAAGTGGGAGCCCATTGCTTCAACCACTAGACTATTACAAGCGGTTCTTCATGCAAACCCGATTGTAAATTATAGCTAAATTTATATTAGTCAATTTTCTTTTTCGTTCAACTTGAGTCCATCAGAATATTGTTTTGATTAAATAAATTGAGATCAATGAAGTTTAAAAATAGTGTGGAAAAATTAGTTTATCAAGCTGGAGTTTTTTAGGAGTCAAGTTATAGATTTATTTTTGTTTTTTTGAACTCATATATTTATTTATGTTATTTTATTTCGTAATCTTGGGCTTATGAGTTGATTAAAAAGACGGATTTTAGAATATATAATCTGAAGTTTTTTTCCATCTTCTTCCTTTCTCTTTTCCAGTACGATTTCGTGATTCTATGCCAAAATCCCATGCTACATGCATGTTTTCCCCTTCTTTTCCTAAGCTTCCACCTATTCCCTCTAGGGGTGTAAACGGATCGAACCTGAGCGAACCTATATTTTTTAGGTTCGGTTCGTTTATTTAATCAAGCCTAAACTTGTGTTCAGGTTCGGTTCGTTTATTTTCGAATCGAATCTGAATCGAACCTTTTTTCTAAACGAATCGAACCTAAGTGAATACCGAACTTAAGAATTCAGAGGGAGTGAAAAGAAGAGAAATGGAAATATATATGTGTTTACAATTAGAATAAATATTCATTTAGTTTTTTTCTTTATCTAACTCATATTCATCTTTTGAAAAATTTAGATTAATATGGATTCATCTCTTTGAAAAAAGTATAATTATAATATATTTTTACATTTGTTCCGAGGGGGATAAGGAATAAGAATAATGTGGAGATATTCGATAAGTAAGGTTTATACTTGTTCTGTTGATTTGAAGATAAAGAAGGGAAATGTACTAGATACATAGATGATGGATGTTGTAAACACGATGTGACTATTTATTTTTAGATATAACGAGATAAAACCTTCTTATCCCGTAAATATCCATTTATCTCTAGACAAAATTCACTTATCCTGGGACAAAATTGACTTATCTCAAAATAAGGTCCACTTCTACAGATAAGGATTTGTAAATATGTATATGTGCATGTTTATCGAGCTTTTAACGAATCGAACCTGGGCAAACCTATGATTTTTAGGTTCGTTCGTTTATTTAATCGAGCCTAAACTTGTGTTCAGGTTCGGTTCGTTTATTTCCGAACTGAATCTGAATCGAACTTTTAGCGAGCCGAATCTGAGCGAATATCGAACTCGAGAATTTTCTTACAGTCCTAATTTCCTCTCACCACGTTCACCCAAGGGTTATCAAGTGAGGTAACAGAGCATGGCTTTGGATTGATTCTAGATTCCGATTATCTATTATGGACTATCTGAGAGAGATTCGGGAAGAGCCAAAAGCTCTACCTCCTTAAGCGCCACACGTGTTCTTCCACAACCTGCTGGAAGCTGCATCACCGATGATATTTTAACCACCACATGTACCCCAGTTTTCCTTTAGCAACCATCTAACAGTCATCGCTGACAAAGCTAATTTCGACATTTGAGGACATTTCATTGCTACATGCCCGAAGAAGTTAACTCATCAGGAGATGACCTTATAAAGTGAAGGAGAATTGACGCAGTCCTGGAAAATCTTATATTTTGGTCAATTGATTACTCGTTTTTTGCGTTAGGTAGTCAACAACCAACGTAAAAAATGATCGAATCTTTCAACATGGATTTGTGCAAGAATCCATGCAGCCGACCCTACTTACCGCTCCTGCTTTTCCGAACCCTCCGTCTCTTCCTGCTCACCGCATTCATCTGATGGCATCATAATGGCTACCTCCTAAATTTTTTTAGTCCAAATTGTCATGGACTCGTCAGCCGTCAACCCCCTACTCTCATAACTCATTTTAATTTTCCTATCTGGATCTATGCTTGGGATTTATATGGAACTATGTTCCAGGGGGTTTGAAGCCACTGCCCACTGCCCTTATCACTGGTGAGAAGGCAGTGTGAAGTGTTTTCTATTATAGACCCCCTTGCCAGCTAAAATCCCCCTTTTATCAGTTTCTGCTATTATTGGCCAAAGCCATCATGACGACCCACCCAAATCATACCCCCTTCATAGCGCTCTCCTTTTCTGGGTTTTATATGGCGTTCGTGCGTGATTGCTAAAAAATTTCACAATCCTTTGCTCCTTCCCCGAGATGATGCAATCATCTGTCCTGATTGGGTTATCTTCACATGTAGTTCTTCTTGGGATTAAAGTATGCTATTGACTTATAAAAATCCCTTAAACGATTAGCTAAAAAACTTTCAATTTCTTTCCGTATAATTTCGTATGTGTAGAACACGACTGTATTGAATGTAATCTTTTTATTTATATTGATATTGTTTAATTGCTGTTTTCTCTTATCTCTGACAGTTTTCTGTATCTTGCTTTTTCACTGCATTGCTTTTTAGGCTACAAGTGCCGGTCTGAAGGAGCAGGAAGCTATAAATTTCCTTGAAAAGAAAATGAAGAACGATCCTGCATTCTCATATGAGGAGACTGTGCAGGTAACATCACTCTTGCAATTCCATTTGATTTTTCCGCGTCCGCCTCTAAAGGAGATATCTGTTTTCTTCATATGTGTTTGTTTTTCTGCAGACTGCAATATCAGCCTTGCAATCGGTACTGCAAGAGGATTTTAAGGCTACTGAAATTGAGGTATCTCATATCTTGTTACTATATCTGGCCTCATTTACAGCATATCTGGCTCCCTGAAGATGCATGTATAACCATATAAGCATCCCTCTCACTTGCGGAAATGCATTTACAACCTCAAGAATGTGCACGCTTTCTTTCACTTCGTGAAACCCTCGAAACGACAACAACCACTTGATAGACTTGTCTACGTAACCCAGTTTAAACAGTAACAACTAGTTGATAGGCTCATCTACCGATTTCTTGCAAATGCCCAAAATTTTACTGGTTTGAGAAATTGACCTGCAGACTCTTCTGCATAATTTGTTCCAATTAACCCACTATATGGACAGTTAAAAGGGAGCGTGATTCTTTTCACAGGTGGGGGGTGTTCGGCTCCTGGTATTACCACTTCATTGTTGATTGGTAAATTAAATAATCAAGTATTAAATTGATGAATATCACTGTCAATATTAACTCAAGTTCTTAGAGGTTGAAATATTGTCTGTGCGCAGTTTGAAGGAGATTTCTTGTTGCAAAACATAAATAAATAAGGAATTATTAGTTCATAATTCAATCGTAGGATCCCTGTGTTCCTTTTGTAATTATTGTTGTTAAGGATGATTAGATAGTGGACGGAACATGACGGATCGACACGTTAAGTAGCTATTCTGACTCTTCTGTTAAGCAGAGGATGTTTCTATGACCTCAAAATACTTTTTAGTGATGATTTACATTGTCTTTCTTCTCGTGTTTCTCTGCATTCCAGGTAGGGATTGTGAGGAAGGATGATCCTTTATTTAAGGTGCTGTCCGTAGAGGAAATTGACGAGCACCTGACAGCCATCAGCGAAAGGGATTGAGTGCTTGCTTACACATGAGAATTGGACTGCAGAATGTTTGCATTTTATTATCCAGTTGTATCATCCAGATGTTTGTAATTCATTGCCGAGAGAACGAGACCTGTTTAAGGATGGTTGTAAGGTTTTATAAAAGTCGAGCGCTGTTTAGTTGGCCAAATATTTTCAGATGAGATACGTTTCCTGTTGACATTTTTATCGAGATTTCCGCTATTTTTCCAATCGATAAAAATGGGAGCTGTTCTGGTGAGATCAGATTGGAATCCATGATGGCAGCAGACGATGTCCTTTTTTCAATGTTTAATTGGAGGAATTGCCAGTTCGGCTCCTAGTTTGCTGGCAATTACAATTGAGAATCTGAGATATAAGATCGGATCCTATGGATGGGATTTCACATGTTCAACAATCAAAACATTTAAAGTAAGTTAAAAAAAATCTTTAAACTATACTCCTGATTTCAATGTCAGATCTGAACTTTAAAAGGTAACAATGTAGGACTTGAACTTTAAGATACTTGAACTTTAAGATATCTCAATCTGATTCTTGACTATTGAAATTTAGGATTTGGAAAGACAAAATGATCAAGTTCAATAGTCAAGGATTACACTGAGACAAATCTTAAAGTGAAAGCATCACATTATAACATTGAATTCTTGTGTAGTGTGCTCCTAAATCTCTCTACACCAGTAAATTTGTTTTACAATCAAAAAGATGTTCCCCAAGGTGAAGGAAAATATATTTTTCGTTGCATTCAAAAGATGTTTTCTTCCGTTGATTTTCTTCACATCTTCAGTTTCCCTCGTGCAGAAAAAAAATCTACACATTACCCTTTCCCTATTGTTACACCTTACTAATCACAAATGAATAGATTTTAATCTCCTCTTATTTCCGTGCACATCGGAAATGCTGCGTTCCTTTCAGATAGTAGAAGGTATTTAATTAGGAAAATAGATACCTGCCCATAAATGAACTGCAACCATTTCCTTTGGTTTTAATGAGATTGGTAACAATGTAAACCCGAAAGCCAATTGTCAAAATGCAGTCCCAGCATTTTCTACCAGTTGGGTGGATGCAAACAATCAATTCTCTTCGATTTCCCTGCATTTACAGCACTTACAAGCAATAGACTTTTAAAATTATTGAAGTTTGTCGACTCAGTCAGCGGCAGACGTCGAGTGGATGATCATGGTCTGCTAGACAAATCCCAGGTCACAAGTGAGATTGCATGCAATCCAACTGTATCCATCCTAATTCCTATGAAAGCAATGTGAGATGAATTCAAATAGCTAAAGCGAGAAGAATATACACTATGTACGGCAGATCTTACAAATATTTTCATCGACGCCTTTCATCTTTAACCTTCCTGAGCAGAGTTTGCAAGAACATTCATAACAGCTCATTGATATTAAGATTCATAAAAGTTTCAGTACCAAGACTATAGTTTGAATAAGATACAAGAAAATTACATCTCAACTCTAGCATATCCTACAAAATCGGTGGACTCAATTTTTAAAATAACCGACGAATAGCACAGATTGTACAGTTAGCAGAAGCCACGAAACCAGAGAGCACATGCCCTGCCTTCAAATCATCTACTGAATTTGTACAAGGATGCCGTTCAAATAACACCTGGGCATCTGAACGAGGCACCGAAATCTGCTAAGAAAGAATGAAAAGCGCCAGCCCACGCGTATACACGCAAGTGTAAATTGAGAATCACAACTAAGAGTCTGTCTTCACGATTCCCAACTCATTTGCGATGTTTTCTCTTTGCTTCATTTCTCAGCTGCTTCTCTTCTTCCCAATCACGTTCAAGATTTCTGAGTCAATGAATTAAGGGCACATATCCAGAAAACAAAACAAAATCGTAATAGTCATAGTGATTATGCAACTAAATGAATAAAATAACTCAATACAGGTTCGATAAACTATGAGAAGTGCATACGTCGTTGTGTCGAATAGAAAGATTATTGTACAACTCTTAGTACTCACGGCAAAGTTTATTGCACAAGTAAAATAACACTAATACCTGAAAAAAATTCACCAAAGCACTTTAGATTCTCTTAATATGATTGGGAAAAAAGATAACTAAAATGGATGCAATTAGTTATAGAAAAGATATTGGAGATGAGTATTGCACATATGGCATTTGAAAGAAAGCAACAATGGCAGTCTTGTGCACTAAGGTCCTGCTTCGCAAGGTCTAGAAAGGTTGGACCAAGAGTCTTGTGTGCAGAATTGGCTGGCATTTTTTTTGAGAGAGCTGTTACTCAAGAAATCAAGCCATGAAAATTAAACCATGCATAATATAAGGATACTGGTCTGCCTCCCGACGAGTGATTTTGCCTCCAGCTTCCTTACCATGTAATCTTTGGACTGTTTCTTCCAAATAAGGAGACCTATGTGGCGCCATTGCCGCCTTTCGGTCTCCCCGCTCTCTCCCATCGAAGGGTTGGGAGTTTCCCAATGAACCTGGTGGATGCAGTGAAGGTACTGCAGGTGAATATTCTCTAACAGTATCAGTTGTTGGCAAATCTCTTTTAAGTTTCCGCTTCTTTGATGCAGCAGCAGCATCTACATCACCCTTCAGTACATTTCCTTTATCTCTTTCCTGATCCTCCACCTGGACAAGTTATTTTAAGCCCAACGATTATTAGAATGAGAAAAACATTCAGATACCATATAGAGTGTATTACAAATATGTACAATAAACTGATTAAGAACCCAATTGATCAAATAGGTGACAGTAAGAACATCATCATCCTATAATTTTTCCTAACCTTCATCAAAATGAGAGTGCGAGCAAATATCAAGGAGATAATAAGTCTAACACATGATTAGACACCTTTATAAAGACAATCTTATTATCCGACACAACAAGACGCAAATTGTCATTCTTTAATCGAGTGCATCATTAAAATACAATACATGGCTGCGACACAAAAGGTTAGAGTTAATGTGGGTCAAATTTGTTTGGTAGGATGTGACAATAGGACTGCTATATCTTTTGTTGACTTGTTTTCATGAGAAGACCAAACATGTGGATGTTGACTGCCACCATGCTCATAACTTGATCTAGAAAGGTGTCTTTCAAAATCCACGTGTCAGCCGTTGATCAGATTATAAATATCTTTACCAAGCCTCTCACAAGGACCCTGTTTGGTGTCAACATGTTTCCATGCAGAGTATGATAGACATTTTCCATCTAGAGGGGAAGTGTCGAGACAAAATAGAATAGGGAATATATTCTCTTTATTAGTCCTTATTGAACTCTCTTTTTGATTAGGATCCTTGTGATTCATTTTCCATCCTTCTCCATATATAGAGTAAACCTCATAATAAACAATATCTTTCTGTTCCAACAATATTTCAATATAAATACTTTTATTTTACAGTTTCTAATAAACGAAAACTATTAGAAAAAATCAATAATAAACCACTACCTTTGCAGACGCGACATCCCATTCATCATGTTTTCTCTCACGGAGGTCATCCTCTCTTCTACGTTTATTCTCATCATGTAAGATCGATGCATTCTCTTCCAAATGCCTGCGATCTTTCTCATCATGTCTAGGAGAGAGCTTCTGAGCATGCCTCACACCAGATCTTCTGTCAGGTTCCTCATCTCGACGGACAGGAGCAACGGACTCGGGACGAGTGGAGGGCGAAAGGGGTGGGGGTGGCGGTAAAGCCTGAGTAAGATTGTCCTCAGAGCGTTGTTTAGCTGATGGCAGATCACCATGTCGGGTTTTGTTCCTTTCATCTTTTACTTTATCATCTCTACCCTTTTCAACAAGTCTGTCAGTGCCACGATCTCCTCTGTCCTGTGCTCTTTCAAGAGAGCGTTCTCTGCCATATCTTTCCATAGATCTATCTCTGGCCTTTTCAAGAACGCCTTCACTACGAGATCTGTCAGAAGAACGATCTATTTTTTCACGATGGTCCTTATCCAACCTCTCACCAGCTTTGTCTCTTGATTTATCCAAGAGCTTCTCAGCAGGTTTGTTTCGACTGTGCTCCTCACTACCAAGCCTTTCAAGGTCTAGAACATGACCATCTTTTGCTTCATTTTCTCCCTTTCTTCGTTTTAGTCTATCCTGTTCTTCCAGTACAATGAGTCTCTTCTGCTGTTTATCAGCATATTTTACAGAATCATCAAGAAAAGGAGGATGAGCAGGTCGAGATCTAGATACATCAGAAACTTCACCACTATCGACATCTTGGCAACCAGAAAACTTGAAGTTAGATAATTCCTAATCCAAATTTTATATTAACTAGTGAAGATGCAATGATAATTTAGAGATCTACCTGGACTATTGGCAGGATTAACAGATGCAGCAGCTCCGCCACGCTGACCCTCCAAAAAATGGTGCGCCATAATATCTTTCTCGGCAACAGAATTAGAAGACTGATTTGTGACTCTGCCAATTGATTTCATAGCCTTTCCATCATCTTTTATGACATCCTGCCGGGTTTGCCTTGATGAAGCAGCCTGTGTTGATCGTTTCGATCTCTGTCACAAAAAGGATATAGTTAGTAAAATAACCATGCCATTAGCAAGTATGGGCAGGTATGAGTATGCTCGGATTGCTTCCAGTCAAGTGGAAGGCAATCACTTGTGGATGCACATAAGGGTCAAGATTCTACTTACACAGGAACATGAAAATGAACACGTGCAACCAGTTGTGACAAGTACATTTATGCCAATATATGAAACAAAGGATTCTTGATTAGGCTAATAAAATCTATAATGTTTTGAATACCTCACGTGAAAATTTATATGAGCAGTTAATCTTGGTAATTAGATTGCTGCTGCGGGTTTATCACCAACTGCCCAAGCACCCAGCACATCACTCAGCTGAAATTTCTATCATCCCAATTTTATCTATTCAAAATACCATTTTAACTATATTGCTTAATTGCTCAAGGGGCCACATTTATCAACGAATTCTGTCATTTTCTGCTCACAATTAAGTTATTCCTAAGAGTACATAGGATTTGTTTTGAAAATAGAAATCATAAGCATTGTGAGCACATAGAAAATTTCCATGGTTTAAACTGAAGGGGTGGTTTATTGTTTCTTTCAGGGTAACATTTTTTTTTGTTTTTTTCAATATGATTTTTTGGGATCAAATAGGTCACAGGGAGTTCGCAAGCATGTCGGCCCACCAGCTAGTATGAACTAACAAGAATTTATCAAACTACATGAAAACCAAGTTCGATTCATAATGCCCCACAATTTTCTGATCTTCATATCTAGATGAATTATTTTTTTTCACATGGATAATAAATCACTTTTTGCAACATGATGGGGAAATTGATGGAGATGTTAATAATAGAATAAATATAAGCATGTTAAAGTGGAGAGGAGCCTCTGTTGTTCTTTGTGATAAGAAAATTCCTTTGAAATCAAAGGAAAGTTCTACAAAGCAACCGCGAGACCTGTTGTGCTCTATGGATCTGAATGTTGGCCTGTGAACCATAGACATGTGCAGAGAATGGTAATAGCAAAAATGAAAATGCTAAGGTAGATGTGTGGACACACACACACACACACACACACGTAGAGATCGTATTCGGAACGATGCAATCAGAATGAAAGTTGGTGTAGCTCCGATCGAGGATAAGAGGCGAGAAAATCTCTTAAGGTGGTTTGGCCAGTTGCAAAGGAGGTCAACCGATACACTAGTCAGAAGATACGAATTTTGGGATGTTGAGCTGGCAAAGAGAAGGCGAGAAAGGCCTAAGAAGTGTTGGAATGATACTATACAAAAAGATCTTAATTTTTTGGATCTAAGCCCGAGAATGACCCGAGATAGATCTGAATGGAGGCAAAGAATCCATGTAGCCGACCCTACTTAATGTGGGAAAAGGCTATGTTGTTGTTGGATAATAAATCACTTTGGGCAGTGCAAATGAGATGTGGGAGGCGGTAGCATCTTATATCCGGAGGGTAGCCAAAGAGATGCTAGGCGAGTCCAAGGGAGGAGCTCTGATCCAAAATGAGGCTTGGTGGTGGAGTGGAGGGGTACAAGAGAAGCTTAAAATTAAAAGAGCAGCTTTGAAGCTATATCTAAGAATAGAACAAGGGAAACTGTCACAAACTACAAAATAACGAAGAAGGAAGCAAAGAAGGCTGTAAACGAAGCTAAGTCAAAAGCCTATGAAGTTTTGTACAAAAAACTCGACTCTAAGGAGGGCTAGAAGGATATATTCAGGTTGGTCAAAGCAAGATAAAGAAAGACCAACAACCTTTCTTAAGTGAGATGCATTAAGGATGAGGAAGATCACATGCTTGTTACTCAGAAGGATATTAACTAGATAGAAGCAATATTTCCATAAGCTTTTTATTGGAAAGGAAATAAAGAGGTCACTTTGGGAGATCTAGCTAGTAGTGAAAGTTACTTGAATCGTGCAAGCTTTAGACGAATACAAAGGAAGGAAGTTGAGGAGGCTTTGAAGGTTATGAGACATGGGAAAGGTATAAGGCTTGATGACATTCCTATAGAAGTTTGGAGAGTTTTTGGTGAGCGTGGTTTGACTTGGCTCAAATTTATTCAATGTTATGAAACGAAGAAAGAAAATGCCTGAAGATTGGAGGAGAGGGATCGTGGTGCCTCTTTATAAGAATGAAAGCGACATTCAAAATTATTCAAATTACAGAGGTATTAAACTGACGAGTCACACTATGAAAATTTGAGAACATGTGATCGAAAGAAGATTGATGCAAGTTTCCAAAGTAAAAGAAAATCAATTCGAATTTATGCCAGACCGCTCAACTATTGAAGCCATCCACTTGCTGAGGACAACAATGGAGGTTTATAAATCTAAAAGGAAGAACCTCCATATGGCATTTATTGATTGGATAAGCCTTATGATTCTGTCCCAAGGGAGATATTGTGAAGAGTTTTGGAGAAGAGACAAGGACCTGTCCTATACATTAACCTCATAAAGGATATGTATAATAGAGCTTCATCTTGTGTAATGATGTAATATGGGAAGACGAACTATTTTGACATCGGTCTGCATCAAGGTTCAGCTTTGAGTCCATTCCTTTTTACTTTGATTATGGACGAGTTGACAAGTCACATTCAGGATGAGATACCTTGGTGTATGTTATTCGCTAATGATATTGTGTTGACTAATGAGACTAGAGATGGAGTAAATGAGAAGCTCGAGGTATGGAAGCATGCATTAAAGACTAAATGTTTTCATGTAAGTAGGGATAAGACTGAATATATGGTATGCACTTTTGATGGAAGCAATGGTGAAGGAATCGAGATGAAGATTGGTGACGATAACATTCAGAAGAGAGATTCTTTTAGATACTTGGATCTGTGGGAAATTAATGGAGATATTACTGATAGAATAAATGCATGTTGGCTAAAGTGGAGAGGAGCCTCTACTGTTCTTTGTGATAAGAAAATTCCTTTGAAAATCAAAGGAAAGTTTTACAAAGCAGCCATGATACTTGTTACGCTCTATGGATCTGAATTTGGCATGTTAAGCATAGACATGTGCAGAGAATGATGGTGTCAGAAATGAAAATGCTAAGGTGGATGCGTGGTCACACACGTAAAGATAAGATTTGAAATGATGCAATCCAAAGGAAAGTTATGTAGCTCCGATCAAGGATAAGATGCGAGAAAACCGCTTAAGGTGGTTTGACCATTTGCAAAGGAGGTTAGCTGATGCACCAGTTAGAAGATGCGAGTTTTGGGAAGTTGAGCCGGTTAAGAGAGGACGAGTAAGGCCCAACAAGTGTTGGAATGAGACTATACGAACGGATCTTAATTTTTTGGATATAAGCCCGAGAATGACCCAAGATAGATCTGAATGGTGGCAAAGAATCAATGTAGCCAACCCTACTTAATGTGAGAAAAGGCTTTGTTGTTGTTGTTGTGGATAATAAATCATTTGTAGAACCATTCAAAGCGATGCAAAAAACAAGCATGTTCCCGCATCTATTAACATGATTTTTTGCCCCCATCCCAATCTATTAATTTAATATGCTCATTTCACAGGCACTGAAAAGATAAGGGCTAGTTTCTTTTAGAAGATGGAATAAAAATGCCGGTGATGAGTTCACTGCCAATGTGTACAGTGAAATAACCAAGATGAAGATGTCAACAGCATTAGAAGACCAAAAAACTATTACATACGTCTGAATCACCAGTGACCTTCGAAGCGGCCTTCGGTATTGTCTCTTCCGGGGAAGCTTTTCCAGTGTCATCTGAAGTTTTTAAAGTGCCAGATGACTTTGAAGCAGAGGGCATAGGCAGTGGAGCAAAGGCATCTACATTGTTTGAGATTGAGCTAGCTTTTACTTTAAGTGATGACAAATCGCTTCTCAGGACGCTATCTTGCTTCCCGTCAATAAGTTTTGCACGTGACACTTGATCTTTGGGACAATTTAGAGAATCTAAAACTGAAGTTCCATTTCTTGAGTTTCCAGTTTCACCTGGAGGAATACTCATGACAGGACCATTTTGTAGGTTCACAAGATTACTCGCTAAAGATTTTGCAGGTGAAGATGGCTGCTTTGGAACAAAATAGCCCATTGTAAACTCTTCTTCAGAAACCCAAGAACTCTGCGATTCACAACATAAAAAACATACTTCAATAAAAGAATTACCACAAATAGACGAAAAGTTAAAGAGAACAATTGTTCCACAACATCCCCAGAAGGAACCACTAATCACCTTACGAGCAGCCAAAGCTGCAGAAACACCGGTTGCCAAAACCTTAAGGTCCTCTCGCTCATCTAACTTAATTTTAGTCACCTGAAAAATCACTCATCAATCAGCCCTTTACACAATCAAACAAATACACCAAGAACTTGAGATAAAAAAAGAAATTACCCTTTTTTCAAGATTAACACCACTTTTCCTTGTGACAGGAAAAATACTTGAAATTTTTGTAAGCGTGATGAGAGCATTTCTTATTTCCATATATTCAGTAGACTCCAAGCACTGAATGAACAGTTTTGTGATTTTTGCACTCCATTTCAAATGTATCTACAATAGAGGAGAATCTTATCACTTGCAAGTAAAAATAAAACAATAGCTACATGAAAAATCATGGCAAGAAATGTATATACTACGGAATCTCATATTTCACTAAGATCAGAGCAGTTAATCAGAAGAGTTTACAAATGATCTGGAGGTATACACTGAAAATTTCTTCTTCCAGAGAATAAATATGCAGTAATTTCTTCTTATATAGACTAAGCAATAGAAAATATAATTAAAGAAGGGACAATTAATCTGCATGCATAGACTATCTCAGAGATTATGCAAACTTCCAGAAAAGGACCCTTTGTTATTATATTTCTATACTTCATCTTATTTTCTCAGTTCCATCCTAGACGAGAGAAGATGAACTCGTGTGTCTTGCTAGACGTCTTTGTGTGTGTTGGTAACTTCTCAATGACGTCGTTCAAAGAGAGGGGTCATGATGGAATGATAGTTATACTGACTTCTAATCCCCTACTTGCCTGATCCACCTTTTCAAACAAGCTAAGCTAAGCGATCAAGACGGGAGTGACTGTGGTTAAAATGGATAGACAGCTCTAGGATCGGAATCCACTGTTTCAGAAAGGAGGTATTTATGCAATGAGACAGCTTAGGATCAGAATCCACCGGTTACGATCAATCGACATGTGCCTTTAAAACTTAGTTCCATATGTGGAATGTTTCATGTCAAACCTTTCTTCCCTTCTATCAATAACTAATTGAGATAACGAGGCCGATGTTTTAGTCCTTTCTCCTTTCATTTAATGCTGATGCTCAGATAATCATGACATGATAAGCAACAAATTCCAATCACCTGGATCTGTCATTTAATTTGTTCTATTTTCACCTTTCCTAAATCAAACCATTACAACTCCAAAATTGATTTCTTTATCAAAATACAACCACTAGCAGATTTCAAATGTACCATTTGACCCTTATAAAAAGTTTAACAGATTGTGGTGGTAGAATATTTCTATATAAATCTATATTTCTTCTGTAGCATGTAACCTGAATCAAAACAATCTCAGGTTCTAACAGTCCAAAACAAGTATCTTGATAGTGAACATCCCAAAATGCAGTAGCTTTATGATTTAAAATAGAAACTCAAGGTATCAGTGATTCTTATTGATTGCAAAGCACGAGTTAGAAAAATAAACAACTCAGGAAAACCAAAAACTCATGATCAACGACATGCTGACAACTAGAAACTTACCCTAACAAATTGTCCAAATGTAACACGCTGACTATTTGGATATCTGTAGTAGATGGCAAAACCTGGCTTATTTCCACATTCACGCTCATATATAGCCTCATCACTCTGAACAAATAAAAACAACATTAGATGCTTTAATGGACCAGCTTGACAAAAAAAGTTACTTCTTTCAAGGTCCTTGTATACACCAAACAGGTGGAGAGGGTTTCATATAATCAGTTCATTGACCAGAATGCAAGACACATGAAATTGAAGATGTACCTTCCAATGATATGCCATTTTCAGTGTCTCGTATAGAAATCTTCCCAATCTGCCTGCTTCATATTCGGTACAACAACAGATCATGGGTTGTAATGTTTTGCAAATGAAAACGTCTATATGATGGACAGTGTTGAAAAATGGTGTGCCTAGTAAATGCAGGGTATGAACAAATTTGGCACAATACACAGCATCAGACATGCTGAAAATACAACGAGGAAAGATGCATCTCTGAAAAAACTCCACATTGATTTTCAGCATGTCCGAGCAAGAACTTAACCATCCATCTTTTTCCCGACTCAGGCGTCGATTAACAGATTCCACATGTTGTTCATGTGTCTGGAGTTCTCCCATCAATTTATCAAGTAGTTCTTGTATTCTCTCCTTATCTTTTTTACGCTTTGTTATTGCGGAGCTGGAATTGTCTGATAGCTCTTCTAGAGCTTTTAAAGCTGTGTGTTGCTTGGCTATCTCTGCCTCATAACGACCTTTAGGGACATAAAGATCATATAATGTGAGGCCCCAAAACGTAGTGTAAAGTTCTGGAGATAGGCCATTCCAGGCTTTCAAAGGCAACATCGAGTGTACTGTCGTCATAAGATCAGACCACCTGAAAGAAAAAGAACCACACACGAGATGAGCATATTGCTATGTGAAGTGTGAACATATTCCTGATGAATTACAACAAACAAATGACCTATCCCGTATACCACATATGAACGGCCCATTCTAGACGTGGACTAGGCATTTAGGCAAGAAGAATGCCATAATATGAACTAAAATGAGAACAGACCTGATAGGTGCGTGACATGGTCCCAAATCAAGGACAAGATCAGCTGACTGATTATCAGGTTTAAAATCCTCAGAGTCCTGGATAACAGGCCCCTCCAAACAATCAAGAGGCCATGACACCTCAGACTGGCTTGAACACTTAAAAAGCTTCATAATGGGTCGATAAATCAGAAAAACAACCTGAAATAAGGCGAGGCAATCAATTTTCATAATTGCTAAATCAATTAGATAAAAAGATTAGACAAAATTGACAACAGACACTAGTGTTTTCTTTTGGTTGTTAAATATGAAATACATAATGTTGGGAAAAATGAATAGCTTGGTTTATTCCATAAGCCCTAGGCTCTCTTATATAGGAGTAGCCTATGGGTAAATTACATAAAGAAGACAACTGAAAAATAAAATAACGAAGAGGTACAGGTACTCTATATGCGTCAACACTCCCCCTCAAGATGGAGCATAGATATCAATCATGCTCAGCTTGGACGCACACTTCTGGAATGGGCCTCGAAGTAATGCCATGGTGAAAATATCAGCGGTCTGATTCTCTGATGTGACGTGAGATGTAGCAATGAACCCCTTCTAAATCATGTCACGTATGTAGTGACAGTCAACCTCAATATGCTTGGTCCTCTCATGGAAGGCTGGGTTGTTTGCAATGAACAAGGCGGCCTGATTGTCACATTCCAACATCATAGGAAGCGATATATCAAGACATAGATCTGTAAGTAAAGATTTCACCCACATCACTTCTGTGCTAGCCTGGGCCATAGCCCTGTATTCGGATTCAGCACTGGATCTAGCTACCACTGTCTGTTTCTTGCTCCTCCACGAGACTAGGGCATCTCCAACATAGACTGCAAATCCTGAGGTGGACTTCCTGTCCTTGGGGCATCCTGCATAGTCTGCATCAGCACATGCTGTGATAGAGATCTCCTTTCCCTTCTTAAATAGCAAGCCTGCACCCGGAGATGATTTTAGATATCTTAGAATCATGTGTATTGCATCCATATGGGCCTGACGTGGTTGCTCCATAAACTGGCTCACACGACTCACTGCAAATGATATATCATGTCTAGTGATCGTGACATACAGTAGTTTGCCTACCAGTTCTCTGTACCTTCTCTTGTCCACCTCTTCTGTGTCATCATCATAGAGCTTCATGCTGGGATCCATTGGTGTCGTAGCAGGTCGACACCCTAGCATACCTGTCTCACTCAATAGATCTGTAACATATTTTCTCTGCGACATTACTAATCCATATGGATTTCTAGCAAACTCTAGCCCCATAAAATATCTAATGACTCCCAAGTCCTTGGTGACAAACTCGGTTCCCAGCCTTTCTTTTGCCTACTTAATGCCCTGCTCATCATATCCTGTAATCAAGATATCATCAACATAAACCATGATTACAATGATACCTCTAGCCGTCTTCTGTACAAACAAGGAATGATCAGCATTGGAGCGTTTATATCCTTGTTTCTCAAAAAGATCTGAAAGCTTCTGAAACCACGCTCTGGGGCTCTGCTTAAGGCCATAGATGGCCTTATGTAACCTGCATACCTTGGAACACTCCCCCTCAACAGCAAACCCAGGTGGCTGTTGCATATAGACTTCCTCTTGCAGTTCGCCATATAGGAATGCATTCTTCACGTCCAGCTGATAAAGTGACCAGTCTCTAGCAACTGCAACTGATAACAGGATCCGCAGAGTGGAATGACGCGCCACAGGCGAGAATGTGTCAAGGTAATCCACCCCGTATGTCTGTGTGAAGCCACGTGCAACAAGGCGTGCCTTGTACCTGTCAATAAAGCCATCTGCATTGTGCTTCACTGTAAACACCCACTTGCAGCTCACCGGGCTGACATCTGGAGGTATAGGAACCAAGCTCCAAGTTCCTCTGGACTGAAGTGCCGCCATTTCTTCTTCCATTGCTAGCCGCCATCTAGCATCCTGCAAAGCATCATGATGATTCCGTGGAATGTCTGTAGCTGAAAGTGCCAACGCAAATGTCCTGAAGTCTCCAGATAGCCTCTCAAAAGACACGGCTGCTGATAATGGATATTTGGCACAGCTTCTCTTCGGCTTCCTTAGAGCAATTGGAACATCCAAATCATCTGTATTCTCATCATGCTCCTGCAATACATCCTGCTGAGAAATGTCGTCAGATCCATCAACATTAATATTTTCAGTACATACCATAGGCGAGCTAGTTGACAGGTCAGGACCATGAGCTGGAGGAGGCCTGCGTGTGTAATGGAATGGTAGTGGTGAGACAAGCGGTGGCGGTGGTGGTGGTGGTGGTGGCGGTGGTGTCGGTATCTGAGGTGGTGGTGTCATGTATATGGCATCAGGAGGTATAGATGGTAGCTGCTTGTCTCCTGATGCTAAAAAATACATAACAGATTCAAAAAATGTAACATCTGCACTGATCATATACCGCCGACGCACATGATCAGAACACTTGTACCCCTTTTGAGTTCTGGAGTACCCAACGAAGACACACTTGACAGCCCAAGGTGAGAGCTTGTCAGTACCAGGCGACAACTGATGGACGAATGCGACTGACCCAAATACACGAGGAGTAAGAGTGAACAAATCCTTGTCAGGATAAATGAGTGAAAAAGGAATCTGTTCATTCAAGACAGACGAATGCATACGGTTGATTAGGTAACATGCAGTAAGAACTGCATCACCCCAATAGGAGTAGGGAACATGACTCTGTATAAGAAGTGATCTTGTGACATCAAGAAGGTGACGGTGTTTTCTTTCAGCAATCCCATTCTGTTGAGATGTATGAGCACAAGATGTTTGGTGAATAATCCCTTTTGAGGAGTAGTAACTAGCCAGAATGTTGGTGCACAACTCTAAAGCATTATCACTTCTCACAAACTTGACAGATGTGGAGAAAACATTTTGAATTTCATTAAGAAAATGGATAATAATATTTCCTGCTTCAGATTTATTTTTCATCAGAAACACCCATGACGCTCTAGAGAAATCATCCACAAATACAATATAAAACCTGTGTCCCTGATGATCGGGAACACGACTCGGACCCCAGACATCGATATGAAACAACTCAAACTTGGAGTTACTACTCCGACCTGGACGACTGGGAAAGGACGACCTGTGATGCTTTCCAACTGACATGCCTCACACTGGATAGGTGTGTGAGAGAGACCATAGGGTAGAACTCGACGCAACTTCTGAAGCGGTAAATGACCAAAACGCAGATGCCATAGTAAAGGAGATACTTGTCCAGCAGGAGAGGTTGTGGTTCCGGCAAATGGGGTCTGATTCAGACGGTAAAGGCCTCCTTGCTCATAGCCACGACCAATCACGTTGCCCGTACGGATGTCCTGAAAAATCAAAGAAGATGGATCAAAAATTGCCCGACAATGGAGATCCTTCGTAATCTGACTAATTGACAACAGATTCATAGAAAAATCAGGTGCATGCAGCACATTCTTGAGCTGCATAAAAGATGTCAGTCTAATCTCCCCCTGACCAGTGATGGGGGAATGTGTGCCATTGGCAACCACTACTGTCCGTCCTGGAGGGATCTGAGTGTATCCTGCAAGTAGACTCTGGTCGCCACATAGATGATGTGTAGCGCCCGAGTCCATGATCCATGGCAGTGTATCAGATCTACTACTGTGGAGTGCAAGTATACTACCTGAAGCACTAGTAGATGCAGAGGCAGAAGCAGCAGCATTAGAATGACTCTCTGTAGTCGGTGCAGGACCAGATGTTGGGATAATGCCCCTCAGACGGGCAACTAGATCATCAAATCGTTGATCCAAGGTAGCAGCAGATGGGGGCTCTATCTGCTCAGCAGCTCGTGCGGATGCAGGAAATCCGTGCTTTGAATAGCACGTATCTTCATTGTGTCCCACTCGGTGAAAATATGTGCATGTTGGCCTAGTGCGGCCACCCCTTCCACGAGGTCCACGTCCACGGCCTTGGTGATGAAATCCACGACCTCTTTTTGCCGCCATGGCTGAGGAATTCTGACTCACAGCTGCTGAAGGAACTGTGATCCTACTCAATCTATGAAAAGCTTCCTCCATGGGAGGAATAGTCGAGTCTGCCAAAATCTGAGACCGTGCTGCCTCATACTCTGGATCAAGTGCAGCGAGGAACACACCCACCATCGTCGCATTCCTGTATGTCTTCTGCTGTTCTGGCGTGGCAGTAAGAGGCATGAAGCTATAGAGCTTCTCGAACATCCCTCTCAGTGATGTGTAGAGAGAATGTAAAGGACGACCATTCTGCTTTATTGTGAATATATCATGTTGAAGTTGCAGAATCTTTGTTTCGTTCTTCGCCTGAGAATATGTTGCCGCCAGAATATCCCACATGTCCTTGGCTGTGGGTTGATGTAGGATGTCATTGACAATTTCAATAGCCAATGTACCAGATAGCCAAACCTTGGCATATGCATCATCGGCCTCCCATGAGGCATGGACTCCAGTCTTCTCTGCAGGCTCAGGTTCGGTAAGAATGTGCTTCTTACCTGTAGACTTCATCATACTCATGAACTACATTTCCCACAATTCATAGTTAGTACCATCCATCTTGACAATGGGCGCTGGACCACGAAAGGCGCCAATAGACGGGATATCAGCCTTGCTTTCTGACATACTGGAGATGGAAGACCGGAGCGATTGACAGAAGATGAGCTTCGTCTACAATGACATAGACGGGATTAGTTTCATGTGTAGACCTCAAGCAACTATCCCCATGAATATGCGCGTGCTACGGTCTTTACACGCGCAAAAATCACGAAGATGCACGCAAACAGTAGGCTGGCGCACAGATGATCACGCGCAGGGGCGCACAGTTACGCGCATGCAAGAGCACGCTACGTGCGTGTGCAACTAGGGCACGCACGCAAGTACTGCAAGAAGAAGTTGTGCAGGGGCGCGCGTGTATGCACGATCACACCTTCAAGCTTGGGCACGAAGAGGCGCAAGCGTGGGCATGCGCAAGCGATGCGCTACGCGCAGAACTGGCTAGCAGACCTCCGCAGGGCTACGCGCTAGGGCTGGCGGAGACGCGCTAGGGCTGGCGATGCGCTACGCGCAGGTCTCGCGCGTGAAGCACCGCCGCGAGGACGAAGGCGCGCAGGGCTGGCGATGCGCTAGGGCTGGAGCACCGCCGCGATTGGAGAGGAAGACCTGCGCAGAAGATCGGGGGTGGGCGGCGCCGAGTAGAGAGAGTAGAGAGAGAAGAAGAGAGAGGCCGGCGGGTGGGGTGGGTTAGGGTTAGGGTTTCGAGAACTCCGGTCTAGGACCGTCGCTCTGATACCATGTTGGGAAAAATGAATAGCTTGGTTTATTCCATAAGCCCTAGGCTCTCTTATATAGGAGAGTAGCCTATGGGTAAATTACATAAAGAAGACAACTGAAAAATAAAATAACGAAGAGGTACAGGTACTCTAAATGCGTCAACACATAACAATCACGACAGATACACTATCAAAATATTGATTTACGTGGTTCGAGATGGTTAGAATGATCATCTTACGACATGGGAGAATCATTCCAATAGTTCTATTTGTACACAATCTTCTCACTGAAAGTTGTTATGTAAGAGCCTACATATAGGCCCCACCCTTATCCAACTCTCACCATAGGGCAATGTGGGATTACCATATGATTCCTAAATAGATGTTTAGTAATATTCAATCACCTTAGAGATTCAATACCTTTACCATTCTCAAGCTCCCTCCTCAAGCTGAGCATTAGATACTGAAGCTTGAACAAATAGAACAACTTGCTCACTCACACATTGAATACATGATATACAAACTATCCATACACTGAGTACATGATGAACATATTATCGTAACTAAATGCATATTCCTATGGCTGCTGACACGATGACGACGGGTCTTTCAAGTCATGTTAGTAAGGAGGAAGGCTGGACTTTTGAAATGAAAATCCGTTAATTATCTGAAGTCTGACTTCCATGCTCTGCATCTGTGGCTACAACATGTCTTCTGACTCTCAATGGAAGGTGACTTCATCTCTCTTGAAGGCCGGAAAAGATGCAGGAATTCCAAACAAAAATCTTGAAAATGGGCTCCACCTATTGGGACCTCGGAATGAGCTTCTCCTATAAGAAAATTTGCAGAAAGAGTCTCAAATATGGACCTCAAAAAGCAGTTTCTCTGCATAGGAACCTACAAAAGATCATGTACTGTGGACCACAATCAAAGGTGGTTGCAACCGGTCTTGTTCCTCCATAGGATGGACATGAGTATCTTCGATAGAGTCCGAAAACTTTTTGTACTTGGGTAAACTGATCTTGCGTGTGAATCGATTTGACCCTAACCATATAAATATCACTCCATTGATGATTAAATGGAAGGGTTGGGGTGGAAAAGAAATGGTGGATCTGAAAAGAAAACCTATCTAAATGTGTGCACTAGATCCTCTCTTGCGTTTTTTCCCTTTCGTTGAGAAAGGTTTTCCATGTAAAACTGTTGTGTGAAAATATTGTGTTCTGTGTGTTTTCTTGCCTGAATGTTTTCCCACAAATATCTTTCTTTCTCTTTTTCTCCTCCAATATTGAAAACATGAACAAGTCAACGGACAAGGCTTAATAGAGAAATCATCCCTACCCTCGTTCTTCTTTGATGTTCTTAGGTTTCCCATCAATCGACGGGGATGAAACTTCCATCCTCTCTATACCATCTCTAAACTTTGAGCATCACCACACCTCCCATGCTCAATGGGGTTGATCGTGGTTGTATTTGATATCACATCACTATTGCTTTTCCATCAAGTAGTGCTCTTCCATCTCATTGCCAACAAGCATTGTCAACATTGGCTTCAATTTTCTTTTCTTTTGCCACTTGTTGGTGGCATCTCGTGCAGCTTGTTGGAATAAATAGTGCAGAAATGAATCGATAATCAAACTCAAGAACTTAAAAATATATAAGGGTAGAATGCTCATATTTTACATAGAATCCTACTCCATGAGGAGGGGATGAAATCATAATAGAAAGTCTCAAAGAGCTAGATCTTATATTGTGAATCTCTCAATAAATATAGGGGGTGTGGGACATCATATATAGCTCCATAGAGAGACCAGAGTCCTACTTATAGATGATATGTGATTAAACAATAGAATAAGATAATTGGATCTTGGAGAGATCCAATTACCAACCTTTTACATACTCTAACACTACACTCAAGTTGGAGCTGAGAAAAGCTGTATTTTGCAACAAAAGATAATATATACAACTCATCTTCACTCGATACATTTGAGAGATGGGAGGAGACCTGCTTGGAGTAATCATTACTGGGAGAAGACCTCACATGAGGATGGCTCTGCGATGATAAGGATGTGCCTATAGTAGAGTCGTTGCGATGACCATGTTGTCGCTTGGAGTGGAGTGTAGTTGTAAAGTAGAATGTGTGGAAGAAGCCAATGCTCGATGAAGATGGCTGATAGGAGTAGTATTCTAGAGTGCTAGTCTTCATATCGTGGATGGGCATTAGAAATCTGAGACGATCCCATGTAGAGAAGTCCATTTGGAGTAGTTGATATCGAACATCAGAAGAGGAGTGGTCGTCTCTATATAGATCTTGATAGTTGGGCCTCTCTATACGTGAACCCTGATTATGACATCACCCATTTTTCTTATGAGTACCTGGAGTCATTTCGCTTATATGGGGACAATGGAAAAGAGATTGCTTTTGTCGAGGAGCCACGAGTAGACGATGATGGACACAATAGAAATCCTATAGATACATCTAAAGTAGAAGAATGTGTCCTGCTCTCACTCCACTTTTCTCCTATTCTTGTCAGAATACGAATATAAAGAATCAAGTTGGGAGAAAATAATGTAGATCACGCATTTTTCCTTGGCTTTTCGTTTTTCCCTCATAAACCGTCCCTTTTTTCTTTCCTTTTTTCTGAGCCGTATGTATATATATTCGCTTTCTCTATTTTTCACCTTTTTTATAGGCCTCTTTTCCTTTTTTCTTGCTCTTCTTTTTTACTTTCTTTTTCCCATATCAATTACCCACTTGGGCCCTTTTCTCTTTTTGTTTGGATTAGGATATAGCAGTAGTACATGTCCTTTGAGCCTAAATAAAATATTGCCTCCTTTTTTTCCTCTCTTGTCACGCCCTTATAAACAAAGGCTTGAAGTAAATAATAGAGAGAACAAATACAAAATAGTTTTCAAGAAGCAAACAAGTATGAGAGATGCACTGCCAGATGATCGGCACCTCAGGTATAGTTGGGAGTTAGTATCATAAGTGAGAACATGATCTCGCATGGGAGAATCTCGTATATGTCGCTTCGATCCTTGATGGTGCGATGACATCTGGAATTAACGCCGCTTTGATGGGTTCAAAATCTGGCCGAATACACGAAGGAGGCAGTGGCCCAGAATGAGAATAGGCCAATAGGGTTCCCGTAAAATGAACCTTCTTCTCTTGGGATTTTCCACACAGGGAAGAATAACAACCAAATCTGATGTGAATAAATCTCGAACAAAATAGTGAAAAGATGACAAATCTCGAACAAATCTTCAACTCGACGATAACTTGACCTTGCTAGAGAAGTTGGAACCATGTCGCATGAATCATAGTGGCCAGAATTCGAATAAATCATAAAAGAACTTAAAAAACAAATCCTAAAATCGACTACTATGATACCATGTTGAAATAAATAACGTGGAAGCGAATCGATAATCAAACTCAAGAACTGATAAATATAGAATGGTAGACCGCTCAGATATTACATGGAACCCTAGTCTGTAAAGAGTGGGATGAAACCACAGGAGAAGGCTTCTCAGGGCCGGATTTTCTATTATGAATCTCTCAATAAATGCAAGGGGTATGGGGCTTCTTATATAGCTCCACAGACAGACCGGAGTCCAACTTATGATGATGTGAGGCGTTGCACCGGTACATCTTGTATCACTACACCATTATCCATTGCATTCCTAAGAATTAAAGTACTATTTCGCCATTACACATTGACTAGTACTGTTACACTTTCAGCTGTTGACTTTTCAAAAGATATCCATTCTAAATTTTCTATTCTCGAGAAAGAAATGAATTGCTTAATCATGAGGCCCTAGGATTTCCTTATATAGGATAGAAACCTCTTGGGAAAATTACATAGAGAAGACATAAAGAATAGATAATACATAAAAGAAACAAAAGATAACTAATATCTCAACGATCCTCCTTAAACTGGAGCATAGATATCTATCATGCTCAGTTTGGAAAAACATCTCTGGTAAGGTCCTCTGGCTAAGGCTTGGTAAGTACATTTGCTGTCTGATCTCTTGAGCTAACATGAGTAGTGGGGATGATGCCCTTTTGTATCATGTCTCAAGTGTAGTGACAATCTACCTCGATATGCTTGGTCCTCTCATGGAAGGATGGGTTGTTAGCTATGAAGGGAGCAACCTGGTTGTCACATTGGAGGTGCATGGGAAGAGACACCTCAACTATTAGCTCAGTAAGAACAGATCTGACTCCACATCATCTCTGTACTAGCATGTGCCATGGCCCTGTACTCTGCATCTGCACTGATCTGGCAACCATTGTTTGCTTCTTGCTCTTCCATGATACTAAGGAATTCTCTATGAACACTGCAAAGCAAAAGGTAGACTTCCTTTCCTTGGGACAACCTGCAATATTTGCATCTGCACACGCTGTAACGACAAGGGATGTACCTCTGCTGGATAGAAGACCAGTGATCGTTGTGGCCTTCAGATACCTCAGAATCATATGGACTGCATCCATATGTGCCTGTCTAGGCTGCTCCATGAACTGACTCGCTTTGCTTACTGCAAATGATATATCTGGCCTGGCGGTGGTCACGTATAGGAGCTTCCCAAAAAGCTCCCTGTATCTCCCCTTGTCTACCTCCTCAGTGTCATCATCATACATCTTCATGCTCGGGTCCATGGGAATAGTGGCAGACCTGCAGTCTGCCATACCTATCTCAGAGAGAAGATCTGTAACGTACTTCCCCTTTGTCATCACAAGACCTCGAGCAAACTCCAATCCAAGGAAGTAGTGTAGACGGCCAAAGTCCTTGATCACAAACTGCCGACCTAAAAAATCCTTGACAACGTGGATGCCCTGCTCATCATCTCCTGTAACAATGATATCATCAACATAAACAAGTATGGTAACTGTACCTCTCTGAGTCCTCTAAACAAAGAATGAATGATTGACAGTCAATCTCACAAACCCCTATTCCTCTATTAAGTCCGAGAGATTCTGGAGCCATGCTCTTGGAATGCTTTAGGGCATATATCACCTTGTGAAGTATGCATACATTTTGACACTCCCCCTCAGCAACGAACCCAGGTGGCTGTTGCATGTAGACTTCCTCCTTTATGTCACCATAGAGAAAAACGTTCTTTACATCTAGTCGGTAGAGGGGCCAATCTCGTGTCATTGCAACAGAAAGAAGTATACGTCGAGTAGAATGCCTAGAAACTGGAGAGAAGGTATCTTGATAGTCCACCTCATATGACTGGGTGAATCTATGTGCCATAAGTCTCGTCTTGTAACGATCTACACCGCCATCTGCTCAAAGTTTCACCGTAATCACCTACTTGCATCCAACAACAGATGCTCCGGTAGAAGCTATAACAAGGCTCCAAATGCCACGCGATAGTAACACGACCATCTCCTCCTCCATGACAAGACATCACTGACTGTCCTCTATGGCATCCTGATATGTCTGTGGTATCTCCACGGCTGATAGCGCCACGACAAATCTCTAGAGTCCTTTGAGAGTCTGCTCAAGGAGACTTGGGCTGTAAGAGGATATGTAACACAAGTACGTCTCTGCTTCTGCAGAGCAATATGCACATCTAGATCATCTGCCACCTTCTGAACCTGTAAACTGCCCTCCTGAGAAGGTACCTACTCATCCTGTAAAGAATCATGCTGCATAGATACCTCAGTAGAACCATCCGTAGAAACAATGTGCTCGTTACATACCCGGGGCGTGCTGGATGATGGGGAATGCCCATAAGCAGGGGAAACCGTGTGAGACCTGTGAGTAAACACACATGGCATAAATTGAGTCAAGGTACTGGATGGCGGTCAAGGGGCAACCACAGGAGCAGGTGTAGGTACTGGAGGTGGTGGTGTAGATACTGAAGTTAATGCGACCGTAGGAGGATGAAGCATGTATACCTCCTCATCAGAGTCAAAGGGAGTCAACCTGTCACCTATAGGAGAGAAATACATAACAGACTCGAAGAATGTGACATTAGTGTTGACAAAGTATTTCCACTAAAGCGGATCAAAACAAGGGTACCACTTCTAGATACAAGAGTAGCCAACAAAGACACACTTGACAACTTTAGGGGAGAACTTGTCACGAACATGTGTTAGATAGTGAACAAAGGCCATACAACTAAACACTCAGGGTATAAGGGAGAATAGATCCTTCTCGAGAAACGCAATCGAGAAAGGAACATTTTTTTCCAAAAATAGAAGATGACATATGATTCACTAAGTAGCAAGTGGTGAGGACCGCATCACCCCAGAAAGAGTGGGGAACACGACTTTAAACCAAAAGTATTCGGGTCGCATCGAGTAAATGACGGTGTTTGCATTTGGCAACACCGTTCTGCTGACATGTGTAGACACATGAGATCTGGTATACGATGTCAAGAGACCAGAGGAACTCAGATAGTTGTAAAGTGCAAAACTCTAAGGCATTGTCAAATCGCAAATACTTGATAATAGCAGAGAAAATATTCTTTATTTCATTAATAACGTTTCTAATGTCAGACCCAACCTCAGACTTATTCTTTAACATTGAGTTGATATTGTTTGTAGTGTCTTCTAGTGTGAGTTTGAGATTTCTTTCTGTTTGTCCAAGCTGAGCATTGCATGTTCCAGCTTGAGGGGGAGTATTGGAGTATATGCATCATACTTGTATAGATGGGTAAATGGATCTCTCCAGGATCCATTTACCACATCTGTTGTTTAGTCCCACATCTACCAGTAGTGGGAGTTGGAGGGTCTGTAAAGGTTATATAAGAAGTCCCAGACCTCCTGTGTCAGATGAGAAAGTGCAATGCAACATATGGCCCTTTGAGGCCTTCTCCCGTGGTTTCATCCCGCTCCTTAGGGAGTAGGGTTCCACGTAAAAATCCCGGTGTTCGTTCAATGTTTGATCTTTATCTCTAATTTGCTTCCGCATTCTCATTTTCTAACAAATTGGGCATCGGCCCATTTCCATCTTATTAGCGTTCCCAATGAAGGAACCCAACAAACATGCTCTCCATTGCCGATGGGAACACCAGAGGCTTTTAGAGCATTATAGCCAATCAACAAATTATCGACTGGCAACCATCACAGCCAGGAGCATCGTAACCTTAATTGCCATCACCAGAGATCGACTGCCGCCACCAAGCCAACACTGCCTCAAGCTTGAACATTCGATGGGGTTCCCTCTCATGCCAACCCCGCCACTGCCAGCGATATCAGGACCCATTATCGTGTGAATGTTCATGTTCTCCTCCATTGCTTGTACACCTAATTGTGTACCCTCTTGTTCTTCGAATGAGGTTCCAATGTATTGGAACCCATCTCCTCTTCTTTAATCACGACAATAGAAATCTACGAGAACCCAACTTCGTAATGACTGGGATGTTAGAGGCCATCATCAAGGATCTTCTTTCACTCGACATCGCCAGATGCGCCGATCTTTGCTACAACTACGTTGCTGAGGTTGCGGCCACTGTTCCTTCTTCTTTCGCCGCTCCTTAAGGTTCCATAAAGAGAACCATATCTTCTTTGCATTGCACTGTACAAAACTTGACCAGTACATGTTGAGAGATATATTTATCTTTCCTAATTTATTATGTATTTTAATTTTTTTTGTCCCTATTACGTAATTTGCCATCTGGGATTTCACCTCTCTATATAAGAGATCCCTGTGATCTATTTCATAAAATAATTCATATTTTTCTCTCCACATAATAGAGCAATGGTCCTAGACCAGAGCCTGAACACTACACGTCGCACCCACCGTCAACCCCTACGTCGCCAGCCTCTCCTCTCTTGCCATCGACCTCTCTCGGGTGGTAGCTACCGTTGTCGCCTCCTCTCTTATGCGTGGAATGCCTCGACCAAGGTTCCAGCTCTGCACGACACCATCTAGGGCACCTCAGCCACTGGCACAGCTCCGCCTAGGGCCTAGAGGACTGCGCCAGCCATCAACGATGCTGCTTAAGGCCCCTGCGTGGCCTTACGTAGCATATTAGGTGCCACCTAGGCCCCTTTCACGGAGACTACTGCCACTTCCTTTACCGTTCTAGGCCCTTGAACCTCCATGTTTCTCTCGGTGTTTTCTGTGCTTCCGAGGCCAGTGAGCGGTCTGACTTTGGCATGGAAGGGGTGATTTCAGACCTCTAAATCACCCCACACCCACCAACCCAAAAGCGCTCCCTTTGTTGATGAGAACAGTTGTGCCATGAGTCTACACACACAACCAATTCCCCGTATTGATTGTGTAGACACTTTCACATTAGTCTACATCCCCGGACTCTTCCTTTCCCGACATCATATCGAAGAACAAGATCAACCTATTATCTCCAAGCACCTTTAAAGGTCAGGCACCCATCGTGAAGACGAATGGGATCAATTACGAGTTATGAGCCATGCAGTTCATGAGCCTGATGCAGTGCAATGGGAATAAGCACATTCTCGCAAAGGATGAACCGTTTGACAAGACTGAGGCTAATGTCTCTTGGGAGCACGATGAAACATATGCATACGTTTGGCCATCCAATACTCTTACCATGAAGATGTCCAATGATATCATGCATCAACCCACTGCTAGGGCAATATACACATCCTTGTTGTCACCTATTCTCAGGCGATGAATGAGACGAAGATACTACAACTCCGGTATGACATCTTCACGGCCAAGCAAAATGGTCATCCTCTTCATACTTTCTATTCACCTCTCAGGGGCATGTTTGAGGAGCTTTGTAGCTTCATGCCTCTGATAACATCTCCAGAGCAAGAAATGCATACAGAAACACCATCGTGGTCAGAATATTTCTAACGGCTCTTAATCCTAAGTATGATGCAAGGACTCAGTTACTTGCACACGCTTCCATACCTCCCATGGAGGATGCATACAGTAGACTCAACAGGATTACAATGCCCAATTTAGCCTCTACGCAGACCTCCTCGAGTATGGCCGCATCTCGCGGTAGAGGAGGCCCTTGTTAGTTCAGGGGATGCGGTACACAAGCCAAAGGAGGTGGACAACGACTTGCACTTATTGTCAATGTTCTAAGAACTGAACTAAGAATTCTCTTTCTTTATCATCAATCGAATCACTGTTCACGACCCAGGACTCTATTTTATCATCAATCCAATCAACGTTCACGCTTTTTCTTTTTCTTATCAACGAATAGATCTCTTTACTTGTACGACTTAGATGTCTCGTATTTCTCAAAAAAGTGATTCGATTGATGGGATTTGATATGGTAATTGTTAGAGTATTTGGTTGTGCACCTATTATGTTGTAGATGGGTAAATGGATATCTCCAGGATCCATTTACCTCATCTTGTTGTTTAGTCCCACATCTACCAGTTTGGAGATGTGGAGACTCAGTGGGGGCTATATATAGACCCCCACACCCCTGTAGTCCATTGAGAAAAAAGCAATAAAGCATATGCCCCTTTGAGGGCTTCTCCCGTGGTTTCATCCCACTCCTTAGGGAGTAGGGTTCCACGTAAAATCCCGTTGTTCTTCTAATTTTTATTCTCTGTCCATGTTTCGCTTCCGCTTCCTATTTTCTAACATGGTATCAGAGCGGGTTCGATTCTCGAGGTTTTTCATGTTCTTTATTTCTTCGAGATTCGATTATAATGATTATTAAGTTCGACTATTTGTTTTATGGGTCCTTAAAACCCTAATCGATCGGAGGCCTGGAGTTGATAACAATTTTCTTTATGCGAGCATCCTTATTTTCATCGAGCAACATCTACTCAATTCCAGGGTTCATTGTGGAACCCTATATCAGAAGCCCACATGCGAATAGGCAGATCGCAAGGTGTTCCAAGAAATGCCATGGGCGCTGCAGATCCCATGGATCAATCGTGCAAGCGGTGCGAGATCCTGCGCTGCACCATGCAGCCGCACCTCTCCTTCAGGCGGCTGCTCTCCCGTGAAGAACCTCCACGCTTCCTTCTCCAGGCAAAGGCGGCACCTCCATCACCGCCAGAGAGATCCTTTTACCATCCTCGCGAATCATGAGATCTCCAGACGGAGGCCTACGTCATCTCTGCCCTTCCAGACGGCACCGCAAGAACAAGCGGCGAACATCTCGCGCCAGCAGCATAAGTGCCTCCATCAGGGGGTGGCGAGATCCAGTACTCCTCCTCGCGAATCAGCCCTTGCGCTCGCAGCCGAGCCTACGCACCTCCCTCGTGCACCTTCTCCGTCCAGATCGTACTCCCAGTCGACGGCGATGGCCGCATCCTTCTCAACTCTTTGCTCACGATCCGGGCGATGGTAGCATCGCTTCGGCATAGAGATATGGCGAGCCCTAGCAGGCGGTCCGCTTTATCTCCTGGCGTCGCAGCCTCATCTCTAGGCCGCTTCTCTCCCTCCGATCTTGGTGCTCCCCTCCAAGGCGCAACCTTCTGCCTCCATCCTCGCAGCTCGATGCTCCAAGCGGAGCTCACCCTCCAGCGGCGGTATCAAGGGAAGAAAACCACGATAAGGGTTGGGGGGCATGGTTATGGACCCTAGGGCGTCTGCAGAAACAAAGGGCCGGATGGCCCTTTATTTAAACAAAAAATTTATTGGGGACTGCTCTGTTGAATGTCGGGTCCAAATGGACCAAAGGAAAGAGGCTTTAACGAAAAAAAGGAGGGGGGTGTCTCTACCATAAGGGCCCAGGTGGGCCGGGAAAAAAATGAGGAGGGAGAGATATATGTGCCGAGTGTTTTTATTCAAAAAAAGAGAGAAGTGCATACATTAGAAAAAAATGATGAAAAGCCGATAAAAAAATGAATGGCTTATGTTAAAAAAAATGGCGGCTATTTTTTTAAAGGAAAAGCCGCAAGAAGTTTTTTGAGAATATTCATATTAGCCCCATTTTATTGTCTTCTCCCAACTTGGGCGACGATTGTCATTCCGACCAGTATGGGAGAAAGGGGAGTATTATGTAGAGTCACAGGTCAGACCCAGATTCCAAATGCAGATTTCTCCAGACTAGTCAGATTTCCAGACTCTACAGTTGATATTCAGGCTCGACATCAGTTTCCGAGTCTGCAGTTCAAGACACACAAGTGTGCGATCTTCAGTTTTGTGGTCCCCATCTTTTCTTCTTGTTCGCTAGAGTTTTCTTGTGAGCCATAGGGACTCCAGAGTAGAGGACCATTCCCAATGCCATGTTGGCAAGGGTTTTCATGTGGTATCATAGGGACTCCAGAGTAGAGTACCATTCTCTGTGCCAGATGGGAGAGACCCAGTTCTACGACGAGGAGACTTTTTCAGACTCCATTCTCCAGCGACCGTGGACTCTGACGAGGATTGCACTTCCACGGCCTTTTCAGTTCGGCCCTTTTCAGAGATGGAGCAGTTGTCCACGTGTTGTGGTGGGCCAGAGTACTCCGACGAGGAGGCCCATCTTCAGTTGCAGTGATTCTGACAGGCACAATACAGAGCACATGCTCTCCGACGAGGAGATTCAACAGACTCACACTCCAGCCCGTTCGTCCTCCTCACCTGCATGGCATGAGAAGCAACATCCTCGACAACAACCGACAATTGTGTGCGTTGAGTTGATATTGTCCGTAGTGTCCTGTAGCGTGAGTTGAGTTTCTTTCTGTTTGTCCAAGCTGAGCATTGCATGCTCCAACTTGAGGGGGAGTGTTGGAGTATTTGGTTGTGCACCTATTATGTTGTAGATGGGTAAATGGATATCTCCAGGATCCATTTACCTCATCCTGTTGTTTAGTCGTACATCTACTAGTTTGGAGATGTGGAGACTCAGTGGGGGCTATATATAGACCCCACACCCCTGTAGTCCATTGAGAAAAAGCAATAAAGCAAATGCACCTTTGAGGGCTTCTCCCGTGGTTTCATCCCGCTCCTTGGGGAGTAGGGTTCCACGCAAAATCCTGTTGTTCTTCTAAGTTTTATTCTTTTTCCATGTTTCGCTTCCGCTTCCTATTTTCTAACAGTAATTATGAGATCAATGAGAGTGATATTCAGATGTTTCTTCTTAGAACATATTGATTTGACCCCATAACCGGAACCGCCACCCAATAGCCTGTTGCCACAAGAAGAAGAATCCCGTATTTCTTCCAGAGAATCACCTAATTGTTCCATAGCAACTAGAAATAGATTCTTTAACCAAAAGAAGATACATGCTATCAGAAGCATAATTATCCAATGTATGCACGCGTCGCTGAGCAGGTTGAGACCCCTGCTACTCCCATCACTTCTTCTGAGCAGAAGTTTGATATCTAGCCCATTTGAGAGAGATCACGACTCCTGTTACCGGACCCTCAACGCTACTTTGAGCTCGTCTAACATCGCTACCTCAACCTCTACTGGTACTTCAGGTATAACATATGCTCCTACTAGCTGTCATGGGGCAAACATCTCCTAGTGGATCATGGCTTCGGGTGCCTCTCATCACCTCTGTGGAGATAGATCTCAGTTCTCTTCCTACAGATCAATTCATCCTAGTAGATCAATTGTTATTGCAGATGGAACACATTCTCCTACTAGAGGACACTGGGAGATTCAATTGAAGTCATCTATGTACTTGCGGAATGTGCTTCATGCACCCAATTTTTTTATGAATTCATTATTTATTAGTTAAATCATCAAGGATTTGCATTGGCATTCTAAATTTGATCACTGTAATCTTGTGGTTAAGGATATACTTACAGACATGGTGATTGGATGTGGCCGTGATCAAGGGGGTCTTTATAGAATGGTCCAGTCTTCGTATGCTGATGCTTCTTCTATTCCCATTGGGCCAGTCTCCCCTTACATGTGGAATCTTCAATTCGACCACCTTCCTCTATAGAAGCTGTGTAGAATCCTCGGACAAATTCCACCTCGGTCTACTTTTCAGTGTGAGGTTTGTCAAGCTTGGGAAAGCATCATCGATCTAGTTTCTTGATTGTCAGAGTCATAGTAGCAATACTTTATTTGAGGTAGTCCATTTTGATATCTAGGGTCCTAGTCGTATTCCTGATCATCAGAGGCACATGTTCTATCTTGTAGCAGTTGATGATTTTTCTACACTTTCATGGTTTTTTTTGAAAAATAAGTTTGAGGTTGGGTTCGTTATCCAATCTTCTATTCACGAAGTAAAAGATATTCTTCTGCTACTATCAAGTATGTTCGCTCTGACAATGACTTAGAGTTCTGCATTATACAACTTTCTCAGTGCTTCAGGATCCTTGGATTTGTACACCAAACCACTTATGTATACACATCTTAGCAGAATGGTGTTGCTAAATGCAAACACCGCCATCTTCTTGATGGGACAAGGACCCTCATTCAAAGTCGTGCTCCCCACTCCTTCTCGAGTGATGCGGTTCTTACTGCTTACTACCTAGTGAACCGGATACCATCTTTTATGTTAGGAGAAAAGGTTCCTTTCTCGATCGCATTTTCCAATAAGGACATTTTCTCTTTAACACCTAATTTTTGGCTCAGTGCTTTTGTTCACCATTTAACTCTTGGCCGTGACAAGCTCTCTCTTACTCCTCGTTTGGTTGCAGGGTTGGGCAGGGTTGGGTTGGGTTGGGGTACCCCTGTGAATAGTAAACTGTGAGGAGGATTGGGAGGGTTGGGAGGAGGGGTACCTCGGGTTGGGCCAACCCAACCTTGCCCAACCCTGCAACCAAATGAACCCTTAGAGCTGTCATGTGTGTTTTTATGGGCTACTCCCGTACCCAGAAGGAGTATAGGCACTTTGATCTGGTTAGACAGAAGTACTACGTGACTGCTGACATCACATTCTTTGAGTCGGTCATGTATTTTCTCCTGTAAGTGAAAAGTTGACCCCCTTGAGTCTAGTGAGAAGGTTTACATCCCTCCTTCTACACCACTACTGCCTCTACTATTGATTCCTCTTACACCACCACCACTTCCACTCCCCCACATCTCCTCTTATTTTGCCTACACCTATTCCTATGGATCAATATTTGCCTCACTTTTACAATTACAAGCCGTCGACTGTACCCCCTGCCCATGTGCTTTTCCCATCATACAAAACGTCCCAGATAAATTTTGAACACTTGATTTCTACTGATGGCACTGGTAAAATGTTTGTACCGCACGTCATTTTACAGGTGGAGCAGATAACAACTTAGGTTACATATCAGTCAGATGATCTGAGGATCGATCCATTGCTCTCCGGAAGCGGAGGCGTACATGTGCTACGTATCCCCTTGCTGCCAATGTTTCTTTGATATGTCTTTCAATGGATTTTAGGAGGTTTGTCGTGGTTTTCTCAATTGTGAAGATCCCACGAACATATCAGGAGGCTCTACTAGACCGTCAGTGGTGTCTTTCTATGGAGGAGATGGCAACGCTCTAGTTGCGTGGAACATGGAGCCTGGTTACTGCCCTACAGGAGCTGTTGGAGTATGTTCGTTTATGTGTCACTTAAGTGGTAGACGGGTAAATGGATCCCTCCAAGATCCATTTACCACATCTAGTTGTTTAGTCCCACATCGACCGTTTTTGGGATGTGGAGATTCGGTGAGGGCTATATAAGAAGCCATTCGCCCTCTTGTAATCGTTGAGAAAGTGCAATAGACACATATGACCCTTTGAGGCCTTCTTCCGTGGTTTCATCATGCTCCTTAGGGAGTAGGGTTCCACGTAAAAATCCCCGCGTTCTTCATTGTTTATTATTCTTTATTTCTAATACACTTCCGCATTCAAGTTTTCTAATATGGCATCAAAGCAGGTTCGATTCTCGAGGATTTCATGTTCTTTATTTACGAGATTCTATTCTAGATTTTTTTGTAAAAAGCATAATGATTTGATCTTGGTGATTTGTTATTGAAGACTATTATTGTACATTCAAGATCTGAAGATTTATTCTTAAAGATCATATTCATTATTCTAGGGTTTCCTATGAAACCCTAATTCTGGAGTCATCATACAATATGCACAGATCATGTTCCATGCATCATCAAGTTCGAAGCCAATCTTATCGGCATATCCACGAAACGGTCGCTAGGGTTCTTGAACAACAGTTCCGTCGGTCAACCTTCAGTTCCAGGAATGGCAAGCTCCAGGCGGAGCTCACTCTCCAGGCGATGAGGTTTCCCCTTATAGTTCTGATTCAGGTCCAAGAAATTCAAAGGTTTTGTCAAACACTAAGTCCAGGACGATGCACACACCTCCCCTTCGGCTGCTGCACAAACAAAATAAGGGGGAGGGACGAAGGTGGCGACCACCTGCAGACAGCAGACGACGATGGCCGAAAGGGGAACCAATCCCTTACGCACCTCCAACGGAGTGCTTCTTCTACACCAGGTACCACATCTCCTAACCACATGCCCCGCACCTCCGGCAACGTGCCTCATAGAGGCGGCGCATCGTGTGCAACCCCAGGTGGCTACATCCTATTTCCTCTAGGCATTCATCTCGCACAGGCAGCGCGAGATGATCTCGGATCTCGGAGCGCCGCCCCTTCTCCTCGCATAACATCAACGGTCTTCCAAGCGGCGATGACCTCCATTTCCGCCTTCTCTTCTATGCGCGCAGGCGGTGCTCCACCCCCCATCATTGGCGGCGCAACAACATAAGCGCCATCGGGGCAGTTCTTACGAGAAAGGGTTCCTAATCGAGGAACCCTAAATAAAGGAAAGGTTGGGCCCATGTTGGGGTCCCAACATGAAAAAAAATATATTGGAGAAAGAGAAAGAGGAAAGAGCAAGCCCTATTAGGCTGCTGCCTACTATTTGGGCCATGATCTTTGGGCCCAAGTGAGCCAAGTTTCTTTGTTGAAAAAAACCATACGCGAAAAAAAAGATGAGTCAGCTATAAAAAAAGAGAGAAAAAGACGAAGAAAAAATGAAACGGCTCCAAAGAAGAAGAGATGGCTATAAAAAAGAGAGAATAGCTGCAAAAAAATCATTTGAGATTATTTTATTCTCCCCGCATGTTCTTGTCTTCTCCCAACTTTGTTGATACCATTGTTTTCCGACAAGTATTTGAGAAAGGGGGAGTATTGTGTAGAGTTACATGCCACAGTGTCAGATTCTCTAGATTCCAGATTCAGATGTCAGATCTCAACCATGATGACTTTCGAGGAGCAAATACAAGGAAAGAATGAGTCCATGCCTCTGTCCCTTGTCCACGATCGAGCAGCCTTCGAAGTCAATAGCGAGCATTTAGGCCGGGTCATTTATTCTTTCTTAATGTAACTCATTGAACCGCAACTATTTAAATCTATATAATTAGGGTTCGAGGTGGACCCATGCTAGATTGTCAGACTCTACAGTTCAGAATCAAACTCGATGTCAGATTGATTCCGATCTTCATTTTTTGGTTCCTAGTCTTCATTTTGATTCGCACGTGTTTGCGATCATTATTTATGTGGTCCCTATCTTTGTTTTTGGTTTCAGAGTTTTTATGTGTTCCATAGGGATCCCAGAGTAGAGATTCCATTCCCTATGCCATGTGGGCTAGGGTTTTCATGTGGTTTCATAGGGATTCCAGAGTAGAGATCCAATTCTCTGAACCAGTATGGGAGAGACCCAGTTCTCCGACGAGACTTTTTCAGACTCCATTCTCCAGTGACTGTGGACTTTGACGATGATGTTTTCCAAGGCTTTTTCAGTTCGACTCTTTTTAGAGATGGAGTAGTTATCCACATGATGTGACGTGCCAGAGTTCTCCAGGTAAAGACACATTTCCAGTTGCAGTCACTTTGACAGGCGCAATACAAAGCACATGCTCTTCGATGAGGAGGTTCAGTTCGACTCACACTCTAGCCCATTTGTTCCTTCTCACATGCACAACATGAGAAACAACATCCTCGATAGCAACCGATAGTTGTGTTTGCATTGAGTTGATATTGTCTGTAGTGTACTGTAACGTGAGTTTGAGATTTCTTTCTATTTGTCCAAGCTGAGCATTGCTTGCTCTAGCTTAAGGGGAGTGTTGGAGTATGTTATTTTATGTGTCACTTTTGTGGTAGATGGGTAAATAGATCCCTCCAGGTTCAATTTACCATATCCAGTTGTTTAGTCCTACGTTGTTCGTCTGTGGGATGTTGAGACTCAGTGAGGGCTATATAAGTCCCTCACCCTCTTGTAACAATTTAGAAAGTGCAATAGACACATATGGTCCTTTGAGGCCTTCTCCCGTGGTTTCATCCCGCTCCTTAGAGAGTAGAGTTCCACATAAAAATCCCCGCATTCTTCATTGTTCATTATTCTATATTTCCAATACGCTTCCACATTCAAGTTTTCTAACAGAGGCATCCATGGTTGGTTGCAAATGGGTGTTTACAGTGAAGCACTGTGCAGATGGCAATGTTGATCACGATAAGGCTAGGCTTGTGGCTCGTGGGTTCATCTTGAGTTACATGGTAGACTATCAAGACATGTTCTCTCCTGTGGCCCGTCATTCTACACTTTGGATTCTCTCTCTGTTGCAGTGGTAACGAGACTGGTCCCTGTTCCATCTCGATATGAAAATGCTTTTTTATATGGTGATCTGAAGGAGGAGGTCTACATGTAGCAACCACTTGGATTCGTTGCTGAGGGGAAGTGTCAGAAGGAATGCGGACTTCATAAGGCTATCTATGGCCTTAAGAATAGTCTCAGAGTACAGTTCCCGAATCTCTCAGATTTGATAGAGCAGCATAGCTTCACGAGATCAACTGCATATCATTCACTGATTGTTCAGAGGACTCAGAGAGGTACCGTTGTCATTCTGGTTTATGTTGACGATATCATTGTTACACACTGTTGTAAAAATCAACCGACTAGGCTGACTAGTCGACATGATTAGTCGAGTAAGAAGGGGGGATGGGTAGCCGACTCGACCAGGCCTAGTCGATCAATAGTCACCTGATTTTTAGTTGAGGTTTTTTTTTCAAAAAAAATTCTTATTCCTGATGGCTCCGGTTTCTCTTGATTTCTATTCTTAGTTTTTATGATTTCTCAAGGTTGCAGAAGTCATCCATGCATGATTTAAACCATTTATAACCAGTCATTTCTCTTGAAACCATGATATCATGTTGTATATTTAGATTATTTTGTAAATGTAACCACATACAAAAATAAAAATTCGAAATGGAGATACATGAGGGGCATCGAATGGTTAGGATTTAAGTCATATCAATAATTTATACCATTGTTAATGCTATTTCTTACTATAACCATCTACATAGGGCTGATTTATTTTTGCATGTTATTCGTTCGCTGTTAATACTCTTGGTTACTATTTTTATGTTCATTTTTATAATTGTTAAATGTTTTAATGGATGTAATATTCTTGTTATATTTTTATGAATATGGTATTGAAAATGTTTAAATCTATGTAAATATATAAGAATGTATGTATAAAAATTGATTTATATATTTAAAATAATAAAAACTTCAAAATCGACTAAAGGCAGACTAAATTCAATTAGTCGTCCGACTGCCGATTAATCTTTATCCAGTTATTTTGTCGATCGAGTACCGACTACTGACTTCTGTAACATTGTTGTTACATGAGATGATGTACAGGGTATCGATGCGACTGAGGAGTTCCTTAGACAAATCACCAAGGACCTTGGCGAGTTACGATACTTCCAAGGGCTTGAGTTCTCCAAGAATTAACATAATCTTGTGATGACCCAGAGGAAGTACGTTACAAATCTTCTTTCAAAGACATGCATAGAAGATTGGAGACCTGCCACTACTCCCATGGATCCTGGAATGAAGCAATATAGTGATGATACAGAAGAGGTGGATCCTTACACAAGATGAATAGTCAGTCTTCCCAAATTGGATCCTTACACAAGATGAAGCCCCATCATATATATATCCTTTATAGGACAAGAACTTGTCTCTTCTCCAAAAATCTCTGCAATATCTCCTGTGGGACTGAATCATAAGCCTTCTCCAAATCAATTAAAATCATATGGAGGTTCATCCTTTTAGCTCTATAAATCTCCATTGTTTTCCTCAACAAGCGGATAGCTTCAATAACTAAGCGACATGACATGAATCTGATTTGATTTTCAGTTAATTTGGAAACTTTCCACAAACTTCTTTCGAACACACGTTCCCAAATTTTCATAGTATGACGTACCAGTTTGATACCTCTATAATTCGAACAAATTTTGAATGTCTTCTTTATTCCTACAAAGAGGTACCACAATGCTTCTCCTCCATTCTTCAGGTATTTTCTTGCTTCGTCAAATAACATTGAATATATTTGTATCCAAGTCAAGTATTGTTCACCTAGAACTCTCCAAACTTCTATAGGAATGTCATCAGGCCGTACCTCCTTTCTCAGGTTTCATAACCTTTAAAGCCTCCTCTATTTCCTTCCTTTGTATCCGTTTATAGCTTGCACCACTACCAGCAAGATCTCCCAAAGTAATCTCTTTATTCCCTTCTCCAATGAAAAATTTATGGATATACTGCTTCCATCTAGTCCCTATATTTTTCTGAGTAACAAGCACATGTCTATCCTCATCCTTGCTGCTAAGCCATTGTTGCCACAAAAAGAGCTTCGAGATCATAGATTAAAATAACAATTGAAATAAAATTAAGCTCAAAGATGATTCTACCTTGAACTGATACCATACGGAAATAAATAAAACAGAAAAACAAAATCAGTTATGTTGACGCATATTTAGTATTGTATCTCTTTGCTATTTTATTTTCTTGTTATCCCCTTTATGTAATTTACCCATAGGCTACTCTCCTATATAAGAGAGCCTAGGGCTATGGAATAAACAACTCATTTACGTTTCCCAACATGGTATCAGAGCGACGGTCCTAGACCGGAGTTCTCAAAACCCTAACCCTAACCCGCCCCACCCGCCGGCCCTTTCTTCTCTCTCTCTCTTCTCTCGGCGCCGCCCTCCGATCTCCAGCGCGCATCTCCAAGCGCGCATCACCGATCTCCATCGTGCATCCTCGTGCGCTTGATCTGCGGCGCCTGATCTACCTCACTGCGGCGCTCCTCCAGCGCTGATCGCTCCAGCGCTGATCGATCCAGCGCTGATCTGCATCTCGCGCTGATCGGTCTCCAGCACTCCGATCTCCAGCGCTCCGATCGCCAGCGCATGCGCGCATAGCGCACCTTCTCCGCGCCGATCCTCCAGCGCTGATCAGAACAAGTTGCGCGCATTTCTAAGCCCCAGAAGGAGACTCTCTCGCGCGCATACTCTGGATCTCAGCCCTGAACGAACATTTTTCGCGCAGCCCTGATCACGCACTTTGCGCGCAGCCTCCGCGCAACGTGCAGCATCCACGCCCTAAACTCTAGGGCTCAGATCGTGATACATATGGGGTTGGTTGCTTGACGTCTACACATGCAACCAATCCCGTTTATGTCATTGTAGACAAAGATTACTGTCTCTTGGTCAATCCAGTCTTCCAGTATGTCAGAAAGCAAGGCTGATATTCCATCTATGGGCGCGTTTCGTGGTCCAGCGCCAATCGTCAAGATGGATGGTACGAACTATGAACTGTGGGCAATGCAGTTCATGGGTATGATGAAGTCCACGGGCAAGAAGCATATTCTCACAGAGCCCGAGCCTGCAGAGAAGACTGGAGTTCATGCCTCATGGGAGGCTGACGACGCATATGCGAAGGTGTGGCTATCTGGCACATTGGCTATTGAGATCGCCAATGACATTCTACATCAACCCACAGCCAAAGACATGTGGGATATCCTAGCAGCAACATATTCCCAGGCGAAGAATGAGACCAAGATTCTGCAACTTCAACATGATATATTCACAATTAAGCAGAATGGCCGCCCATTACATTCTCTCTACACATCTTTGAGGGGAATGTTTGAGAAGCTACATAGCTTCATGCCTCTTACCGCCACACCAGAGCAGCAGAAGACATACAGGAATGCGACGATGGTGGGTGTGTTTCTCGCTGCTCTCGATCCAGAGTATGAGGCAGCACGTTCACAGATTTTGGCGGACTCGACTATTCCTCCCATGGAGGAAGCCTTTCACAGATTGAGCAGGATTACTGTACCTTCAGCAGCCACTAGTCAGAATCCATCAGCCATGGCAGCCAACAGAGGCCGTGGTTCTCAATACCAGGGCCGTGGACGTGTTCCCCGTGGAAGGGGTGGTCGCACTAGACCAACATGCTCATATTGTCACAGAGTCGGCCATACTGAAGACACATGCTACTCCAAGCATGGATTTCCTGCATCTGCGCGAGCTGCTGAGCAGATAGAGCCACCATCCGCTTCCACACTGGATCAACGATTTGATGATCTGGTTGCCCGTCTCAGGGGCATTATACCACCATCTGGCCAAGCACCGTCGACAGAGAATCAAACTGATGCCGCTGCTTCTGCTTCTGCCTCTACGAGTACTTCAGGTAGTACACTTGCTCTTCATAGTAGTAGATCAGATACGTTGCCGTGGATCATGGACTCCGGCGCTACACATCACCTATGTGGCGACCAGAGTCTACTTACAGGATATACTTAGATCCCTCCAGGACGGACAGTAGTGATTGCCAATGGCACACACTCCCCTATCACAGGTCAGGGGGAGATTAGATTGACATCCTCGATGCAGCTCAAGAATGTTTTACATGCACCGCATTTTTCCATGAATCTGTTGTCGATTAGTCAGATTACGAAGGATCTCCATTGTCGAGCTATTTTTGATTCATCTTCGTTGATTTTTCAGGACATCCGTACGGGCAACGTGATTGGTCATGGCTATGAGCAAGGAGGCCTTTATCGTCTGAACCAGAACCCGTTTGCCGGAATCATAGCCTCTCCCGCAGAACAAGTATCTCCTCTCCTGTGGCATCTGCGCTTCGGTCATTTACCGCTTCAGAAGTTACGTCTTGTCCTACCCTATAGTCTGTCTCACACACCTGTCCAGTGTGAGGCATGTCAGTTGGGAAAACATCACAGGTCGTCTTTTCCCAATAGTCAAGGTCGGAGTAGTAACTCCAAGTTTGAGTTGTTTCATGTCGACGTCTGGGGTCCGAGTCGTGTTCCCGATCATCAGGGGCACAGGTTTTATATTGTATTTGTCGATGATTTTTCTAGAGCATCTTGGGTATTTCTAATGAAAAATAAGTCTGAAGCTGGAGATATTATTATTCACTTTCTAAATGAGATTCAGAATGTCTTTTCCACAACGGTCAAAATTATGAGAACTGACAATGCCTTAGAGTTGTGCACCAACAATCTAGCCAAATACTACTCCTCAAAAGGGATTGTTCACCAAACATCCTGTGCTCATACGTCTCAACAAAATGGGGTTGCAGAAAGAAAACACCGTCATCTTCTTGACGTTACAAGGTCCCTTCTCATTCAGAGTCATGTCCCGTATACATGCTGGGGTGATGCAGTCCTTACTGCATGTTATCTTATAAATCGTATGCCCTCGTCTGTCTTGAATGAACAGGTTCCTTTCTCAATTATATATCCTGACAAGGAGCTGTTCACTCTTACCCCTCGTGTCTTTGGGTCTGTCGCATTTGTCCATCAGTTGTCACCCGGTTCTGACAAGCTCTCTCCTAGGGCTGTCAAGTGTGTCTTTGTGGGGTACCCCAGAACCCAAAAGGGGTACAAGTGTTTTGATCCTGTGCGTCGGCGGTATATGATCAGTGCGGATGTTACATTCTTTGAATCCATTATGTATTTTTCAGAACCCGGGAACATGCAGCCGCCACCATTATCTCCTGATACCGTATTCATGGCACCACCAACATCACAGCCGTCACCACCAACATCACAGCCATCACCACCACCACCACCACCGCCACCAATAATTTCTCCGTTACCATTCCATTACACCCGGCGGCCGAATCAAGCTCATGGTCCTGACCAGTCAACTAGCTCGCCTATGGTATGTAATGAAAATATTAATGTTGATGGATCTGACGACATTTCTCAGCAGGATGCATTACAGGAGCATGGTGATACCACAGAGGATCTGGATGTTCCAATCGCTCTACGCAAGCCGAAGAGAAGCTGTGCCAAGTATCCAGTATCAGCAGCAGTTTCGTTTGAGAGGCTATCTGGACCATTCAGGACATTTGCATTGGCACTTTCAGCTACAGACATTCCACGGAACCACCATGAGGCTTTGCAGGATTCTCGATGGCGGCTAGCCATGGAGGAAGAGATGGCGGCACTTCAGTCTAGAGGAACATGGAGCTTGGTTACTATACCACCGGATGTCAACCCAGTAAGTTGCAAGTGGGTATTTACAGTGAAACATAATGCAGATGGCTCCATTGACAGGTACAAGGCACGCCTGGTTGCAAGGGGATTCACACAGACATATGGAGTAGATTACCTTGACACATTCTCCCCGGTGGCTCGTCATTCCACTCTGCGGATCCTCTTATCAGTTGCAGTTACTAGGGACTGGCCACTCTATCAACTGGATGTGAAGAATGCTTTTCTGTATGGCGACCTGCAGGAGGAAGTCTACATGCAACAGCCACCTGGTTTTGCTGTTGAGGGGGAGTGTTCCAAGGTTTGCAGATTACATAAGGCTATCTATGGCCTTAAGCAGAGCCCCAGAGCATGGTTCCAGAAGCTGTCAGACCTCTTTGAGAAACAAGGATATAAACGCTCCAATGCTGATCATTCCTTGTTTGTACAGAAGACGGCAAGAGGTATTGTTGTAATCATGGTTTATGTTGACGATATCTTGATTACAGGTGATGATGACCAGGGCATTAAGCATGCAAAGGAAAGGCTGGGGACCGAGTTTGTAACCAAGGACTTGGGAGTCCTTAGATATTTTCTGGGGCTGGAGTTTGCCAGAAATCCGTATGGATTAGTCATGTCACAGAGAAAGTATGTCACAGATCTACTGAGTGAGACAGGTATGCTAGGGTGTCGTCCTGCCACAACACCAATGGACCCTAGCATGAAGCTGTATGATGATGACACAGAGGAGGTTGACAGGAGAAGATACAGAGAGCTGGTAGGCAAATTGTTATATGTCACGATCACTAGGCCAGATATATTATTTGCAGTGAGCCGTGTGAGCCAGTTCATGGAGCAACCACGTCAGGTGCATATGGATGCAATACACATGATACTTAGATATCTCAAATCTTCTCCAGGTAAAGGTCTGCTATTCAAGAAAGGAAAGGGGATTTCTGTCTCAGCATGCGCAGATGCAGACTATGCAGGATGTCCTAAGGATAGGAAGTCCACCTCAGGGTATGCTGTCTATGTTGGAGATGCTCTAGTCTCATGGAGGAGCAAGAAGCAAACTGTGGTAGCTAGATCCAGTGCTGAATCCGAATATAGGGCTATGGCCCAGGTTACTACAGAGATGATGTGGGTGAAAGCGGTGCTGACAGATTTATGCTTAGATATACCACTTCCTATGAACTTGGAGTGTGATAATCAGGCTGCTTTGTTCATTGCAAACAATCCTGCATTCCATGAACGGACCAAGCATATTGAGGTGGATTGCCACTTTATACGTGATATGATTCAGAAAGGATTCATTATCACATCCCATGTTACTTCAGAGAACCAGACTGCAGATATATTCACCAAGGCATTGTTACGTGGCCCATTTCAGAAGTGTGCTTCCAAGCTGAGCATGATTGACATCTATGCTCCATCTTGAGGGGGAGTGTTGACGCATATTTAGTATTGTATCTCTTTGCTATTTTATTTTCTTGTTATCCCCTTTATGTAATTTACCCATAGGCTACTCTCCTATATAAGAGAGCCTAGGGCTATGGAATAAACAACTCATTTACGTTTCCCAACAAGTTATCAAGAACAAATATGAAAACTTTAATTTTACGTGGAACCTACTCCAGAGGAGCAAGATAAAACCACGAGAGAAAATCATTAAGGGATGCATACTCTTTTACGTTTATAATAAGTACAAGGGGTGTGAGATTCTCTATATAGCCCTACCAAGTCCCACCTCTCATCCATACGTGGTTGAAGATCTCTCCATAAATAGACGTAATTACATAGCTCTCTCAACAAAGATATTTCTATTTATCTTTATTCTTAGCTAAGAGGCATCTTATATGAATCAAGGCCTTAAATGTTGGTTTAGGTCACCATTTCGGTGACCAACCGAAACGGAATTTCGGTCGAAATTCTATCGAAATTTCGATCATTTCGGTCATTTTTTGTACTAGGGCCCTCATATTTTGGTCATTTCGGCCATTTCGATCGAATTTCGATTTCGACAGGATATCGATAATCGAAAGAAATTCGATAGAATTTCGCTGGAATTCGAGGCTATGATGTGAATTCATTTCTATTTATCTTTATTCTTAGCTAAGATGCTGGTCAATGGCAGATTGGAAGGGGGATTCTTTCAGCCTCAGAGAGGCATCTGACAAGGGTGCCTCTTAGCTCTGCTTCTTTTTGCCATTAGTGGCTGACGCGCTGGCTGTGATGATAAGGAAGGCGACAAATGAGGGATGGTGTTCTGGGTTTACGAAGGAGATATCCATCCCTTTATTGCATTATGCTGACGACACTATTATGTTTTTGGGGGCGGAAAATGAGAAGCTTTAGCTGGCGTCACACATCTTAGATATTTTTGGGGACATTAGGGACCCAAATCAATAGGGAGAAGTCGCCAAGTCGGTGGTGGTCCCCTTGCCTCAACGAGGAGAGGACACAGAGCGTGTCTATGGCTGTGGGATGCTCAATTGCTTCCCTGCCGATCACCTACTTGGGCCTACCGTTGGTGGCAGGGAGACCGAAGAATAAGGACTGGAGAGCAATACTGGAGAGGCTGGAGGGGAGGCTGGCGGGTTGGAAGGCATCGATGCTTTCAAAGGGAGGAAAGTTGATTCTTCTAAAACATGTTCTTACGATCATACCGTATTTTTTTGCTCCATGAGATTGTTGCATGTTGGGGTATGCATGGAGATTGAGACTCTAATGAGAAGGTTTTTCTAGTCAAATGGGAGGTAGGATCGGAGGCATTTCCATTTGGTCAACTGGGGTAAGGTGACCAAGGCTAAGAAGAGGGTGGCTTGGGAGTTCTGCGGGTAGAGGAGATGAATAAGGCATTCATGGAAAAATGGGTGGTGCGTCTCTGGAGAAAATCTGAGGACCTGGTGTGCCGGTTGTTGAGGAAGATCTATGGTATATCAATGTTGTAGGAGGTAGTACCTGGGCGTCTACCATCCTCGTTGTGAAAGGGGATTATTACAGTCATCCCTGAGATGGTGAGTAAGATGAGGCCGATTCTCGGAAGTGGGACGGGCTTTTATTTTTGGTTGAATGACTGGATGAGAGATGGGGCCATGGGGGAATGCTACCCACGCCTAATGCAGTTGGCCTGTAATAGGGAGGAAATGGTGCAACAGATTTGGGACCATGGGGTGTGGTCGCTAGTCTTCTCTTCAGACTTGTCAGATCAGAGGGTGGAGGACTTCTTGGCACTTCAGTCGGAGTTGACGCAGCTCGAGGGGCCTATGGAGGGCAAAGACTATTTTGTTTGGGGAGATGGAAGGTTTTCATTGAAGAAAGCATATCAAATTTTCGTGGGGGAAGGGATCGAGGAGGATGAAGTGGTTGGCGTTGACACACAGATAATATGGAGAAGTAGGGTGCCAAGCCGCATCAAGGTCTTCCTGTGGTTGTTCAGGCTTGATAGGATTCTCACCAAAGGGCGGCAACGACAACTATTGGGGGAGGAGGATAGTGCATGCGATAGGTGTGGGTCAGCGACGGAGGATGTGTACCATCTGTTTTTTGCAAGCCCTTGCTCGGCTCAGGTATGGAGCAGGGCAAACATTGTCTGGCTATCTAGTGAAAACTGTCAAAGCTTTTGGAGAGATATTAGATTGGTTTGCGGTTTTGGACATGAAGACAACATGCATCTTTGAGGCGTTGTCCGTAAAAACCTTTCCTCCTATTTCCGAACAATTATGGTAAGCTATATGCTTGTCTACACTAGACAGTTTGTGTAGTGAGTGTTAATAACCCATAGAAAAGGACAAGCTCAAGCACAAGACACAACCCTTGTGTAGGGTGAATAAGTCCAACTCTCGATAATCTCCATTGCCGACTTGCACAAACGCCATAAATAGTGCCATTTTACTTTTACAACCACATGCAAACTCCAAAGAACTTGAATTGCAACCGAAATAAAGCATGAACCACGCAATGAATGAACCGAAGGACAACTTGCACTGTTACCATATGATACCATATTGAAACTTGAAATAAGAGATATTCATAATATAATAATACCAAAATATTGACTTACACTATTCGAGATGGTCATGATGACCTTCCAACTCTATGACATACGCAACCTAATAACTGTGTTTGCAAATTGAATCTAGTCAAAGAAATATGTAGTATAAGACATAATACATAAGCTCCACTCACCCAACTCTCATAATAAGTGATGTGAGCCTAATAACCGTGTTTGCAAATTGAATCTACTCACAGAAATATGTAGTATAGGACATAATGCATAGGCTCCACTCACCCAACTCTCATAATAAGTGATGTGATCCTAATCACATTACTCCTAACATGCAACGGGTAGTTTTTTTAACAAGATCCAATTGCCAACCCTTCTAATCTCACTAGTTTACAACTGTAGAATAATTTGTTACAGAATCTGCATATAGATTCGGCAACTGTTTTTCAACAGTAATAGGAATGACCATACAAAAATTTATAGCTACTTCATCAAGGTTTTAAACCTAAATCTTGCAGTCTAACAATTCTCAACACATTTTCAAGAGGAACAATTCAAATCAAGTACCTCGGGTTCAAGGTGATATTTGTGAACAAGATCATGTAGCGTGGGAATCAACTGAGCGTACACAGTTGTTGGAGTCAATGCACTTTGAAGGAATTCTACATATTGAAGAAGTGCGCCATGACACCTATCAAATTGTTCACTGACCATCTTGATATGTGCTCCATCAGCATTGGCAACAACCCTGATTTTTATTTTGTAAAAAAGAAACAGTCTATGTTAAGATGCTACCACCTGATTACGATATTTAAAAAGAAGTATACACAACTTGAGAAAAAATAACATATAAAACAAACAAAAAGCAACTATGGTTGTGGTCTTCCATTCAGATATTAAACAAACTCACATGGAACGGTGCTGAGAAATTAGCAGAAGAAGGGGTATGGCCAGTTTAGGCTCATCTTTCGGAAGTAATGAATCCCTAAGCCTGTTTGTAGACTTCAACAGTGCCTAAAAAAGCATATCAAACAAATGAACTTACATAGCATTTCTTCCCAAAGTAGAAAGGCAAAGATCTTAAGTAGTAGAATCTCCAAACAAACAAAAGGAAAAGAAAGATGAAACATAAATCAGAGATCAACAAAGCCCCTCTCGGCGGCTTGCTTAAGAAAGAGGAATCTTATGGAAATATCTTGGAATAAGTTTGAGGAGAATCACAAACATAACTACCGAGAAAACTGGAATATAATGTCCCCTCTTCACAGGAGCAGACTCAAAAGCATCATAACTCTATTCATGCTTCCCAAATTCAGATGATAATAAGCCTTCATATAGATCTACACAAAAACCTAACCATAGACATGTGATATGGGGCTAATCTCAAAGCCTATAACTAACAGATCCTAGATAGCATCCAGATCCGTCTAATTTAGAAGGTGATTCTCAATACTCCTTCCAAGCGGCATCTTCTTTCTGGCCTTTTGGAACTTTCAACGGCTGCTTATGGGTAGCGCGGAAGAATGGGTGACGGTGGGGCAATGTGGGCGACGCCTTCCCCACCAACATGTGAAGGCAGAGGGGAGGTGATTCCAATGGGTGTCTTTGTTGCGGTGTGTGTGTGTGTGTGGGAGGGGGGGGGGAGGGATGGTTGCAGAGACCATGTCAAGTGTTTTGGCTGCGGAAGAAGCGACCACTGACAATTCTAGTGCAGAAGCATTCACGAGTGGAAGCCTAGGTCGATGCTGGTTGGGGCAGCTGAAAGAAAATTTCCTCGGGTGCTTGTGGGGGTTTGCATAAGGGAAGGCATATGCCTAATGGATGCTATGGAAGGCATCGCGAGTTCCGTTGGCCGTGGTTTTGGGGGTGATGTTATTTAGATGCGGGGCTCGCTGGTCTGTGGCCATGGCTTATCCGATGACGAGGTTTTGAAGTTGCTCGCGTCCACTAGGAAGGCGGAGGGTTGGGGGCACTGGAGACTTACTCGACTAAGGGATGGAGTGATTGATGCGCGTGCGTCGAGGAATGTCTTCATCAGGGGGATCCCTTTGCTTGGGAGAAGGCTCGAGGGGGTCAAATCGATGGTGGCGTCGTTGTTCCGTGTCATCAGTGCCCTGCAAGATGGGCTCCAGCATGGTCAATTGCTCGACGTGCTAGCGGTGGCGGAGGATGTCAGCAGACCATTGCCTTCCACGGGATTGTCCTATGCCTGGAGGTGCGGGAAGCTCCTTTGTCTTCTTTTGCTTCCGCGAGTGAGTAGCTAGAGCAACCGATCCGATCGCCGAGTTAGTGTTGCCAGAAATGGAAAGTTCACCCTTAGTGGTTTGGATATCCAACAGGACGGAAATGGAAATGAAGTCTCCCAATGCGGGAGCATGCGTCTCGAGGAGGATTCGAAGATCTTCGAGGATGGAAAGGCATCGTACATGGTTGTGCTTCTTGGGCGGCTGGTTGTCGAGCATGGGGGGTCAGGTGCACGGGACCCGAATGGGCCAGAGACATGCTCTTTCGGGTAGGCACCCTCGGGAGAGCTGGACCCGGTGATGTTAGTCTGATTATCCAGAACAAGTGGTCTGATACTCTACTGTGGGAGGACCCGATTGCGGGAGGAGCAGAGCTCCAAAGAAGCCATGTTGGGACCAACATTCCAGATCATTCCAGGGATCCGAATATCCTGTCGAATTCGGGCGAGGGCCATAGCAGATACCTGCTGCTTCTTTTGGGGGAGCGTTCCCAGGGTTGGGAGAAAACTTCTGCTTTGGTGAACCTGATGGCCCCCATTGTGGAGGTGGTTTCGTGATCGTTCTTCAGGCATGAGGACATGCTTCCAATTGCTCCTCCATCCCTTGAAGGTGTGGGCTCGGGGACTCAACTACATCTCCCTCCTTTGACGGTGTGATCCGTATTGCGGTTGGACGGGGGGGGGGGGGGGGCTCGCAGTGGAGGCGTTGAGCAATGGGGGGGGGGTATTCAAGGGAGCCTCCATGGTACTTTGAGATGGTTTGAGAGGTTACATTTGTTACCGTTTAAAGGACCGAAGGAGGCGCATGCGATTCAAGACCTACATGCGACTCCAAACACTTGAGGTCGACTGGAACCGGGGACTGCAGCGGTAAAATCTCCTTGCAGGGGTGGGGGATTGTTGGAAGACGACTGACACAGGCTTTGCTCCGCTGGAAATCCTGATCATGGAGGGGAGGTCTGCACGTCAGCGGGGGTGTGGTTGGGGAAGAACAAGATCAGGAGGTAGGGGATGCTAGTGCACAGGAGAGTGGAGCAATCAGGGAAGGGCTGGAAGGGGATGAGGTGGCATGCCTGGACTGGTGCCTACTACTAATGCTGTCTCAATTTCCCAATGAATATCATCACTTGGAATGTGAGAGGTCTGATAACGCCTAAAAAGAGGAGTGCGGTGCGAAATATGGTCATGGACCGAAGAGCCGATGTGGTTGTCTTGCAGGAAACTAAAATTTCTGGCAGCTTTGATGAAATATTGAAGGATATTGGAGGAAACAAGCCGATAGAGTTCCGAGCAATGGGATCAGAGGGGGCATCCAGAGGCTTGATGACAGGGTGGAACACAAATAAACTTAAAGTGGTGGAGGAAGTACTCGTGGGTAGTCACACTCGCTATCCTGTTACGACGAATGGGGGATGGGGTTAGGGTGGTGGTTTCTAATGTATATGGATCGTGTATTAGTGTGAGCATTGTGCAACTGATTGATGAGTTGGCTCTAGCACGACCGAGGTTCCCGCGAACCCATGGATTGTGGTTGGTGACTTCGATGTCACCCTCCATTCGAATGATCGTCTGGGGGGTCACGATAGATGTGACATAGGGGCGGCAGAGATTATGGGCATGACTGGTGATCAAGGGCTTCAAATCATGTCGCCTCGGGGTGCATGTACACATGGCACAACTCAAGATCGAGATTTCAGCTTGACAGGTTCGTGCTCTCGTCCGAGGCGCAGCTTGTGTTTCCTTTTGGCAGGGCCGATGCCTTGCCAAGAGCACACTCTGATCACAGACCCCTGCTCTGGTCTTCTGGGGAGGACGTGCGACCTAGATCCTTTTTCCGTTTCGAAAAGGCCTGGCTACTGGAGGATCATTTCCGGGAGACAATGACTACCTTCAGCTTGGCTGCCAACCATCCGGGTCGGCTACGACTCGATTGGTGTCGAAATTGGCTACTTTGAGTAGGCATTTAATGGAATTCCAAAAAGCTAACCGAATACAGTGGTGCTCCAGACGACCGAGGGCTCCGGAGGAGGTTTTTAGGTTCGATAGTCTCGATGATGAGAGGGCGCTGACAACAAAAAAGCTTGACGGGATGGGCGTTCACCTGGGTGAGATACATCTGGAGGATAAGAAGGAGGAGGCAACATGGAGGTAGAGATCCAGGAAGCATTGGTTGAGGGAGGGTGACACAAATACACATTTTTTCCATGCCATGGCTAGCGATCGGAGGCACACAACTTTCATTAGTTCCATTAATGTTGGTAGTACAGTGGTACATGGGGACCAGGCTGTGGGGTTGGCACTCCGATCACATTTTCATGCCTTTATCAGGAGGGGTGCACGTGGTAACTGGGGTTGGCGGGGAACAATGGCCTCGAGGATCTCTGACATCCACTCGAGCTTCTTAATCCAGATTTCTTAAAGGCAGAGGCCAATATGGCGTTGTTCCATCTCAACATGGATGAGATGTCCTGTCCATATGGTTTCTCCATTCTCTTCTACAGGGAAGTCTGGGATATGATCAAGAATGATGTCATGGAATGTGCTACAGGAATTTTGTGTTGGAAATCACGACTTACAAAGGTTGAATAAGACCATGTTGTGTTTACTGCCAAAGGAGGTTCCTAACAGGGTTGAAGACTATCAACCTATAGCACTTTCCAATGCAATATACCTCGTTATTGCCAAGATCCTTGCTAACCACATACGAGGGGTGCTACCAGACATTGTTTTCCGAAACAGATGGTATTTTTGCCTGGAAGATTTATGGTGGATGGGATGGTGATGGCATCGAAAATGGTGTCAGATTAGAAGATAAATAATGTTGGGAAAAATGAGAAGTAATTGAAACAAAAGAAGTAATTGACTTTAAATATAAAATTAAGCATGATAGAATATGTTTGCTTTTAAAAAAAGTGAAAAAATAAAAAAGGTTGCCCCCCCCCCCCGACTCGACTAGTCGGCCGGCTTTTGCAAGCTTGGTTAAGAGAGAAAAGTCCGTGGTTGTTCCGTTTGACATGTATGAGCATGAAGTTCGGGAGGCGTCGCTTTTATTGAGGTGCTCGATTGGTAGCCTACCTATTACTTATCTTGGGTTCCCATTGGTGGCAGGACAATTGCGGTCCTATGATTGGAGACCAATATTGGCGAGGTTAGAGGGAAGGTTGGAAGGATGGAAGGCAGCTCGCTTTCTAAGGGAGAGAAGTTGATTCTTTTGAAACATCCATTGCCATCCCGATCTCCTGCTCTATGAGACTGATACCTACGGGGGTCCTCTATCAGATGGAATCTTTGATGAGACAGTTTTTCTGGAGGGAGGTTTGGGGGTGTTGAGATTGCTAGAGAGGAACATGACACTTGTGGCAAAATGGGTGGTTCGGAGAACCTAGACTGTCGACTCATGCGAAGGATCTATGGGGTTTCTTTATCTTTGCAGACCGATCAGATACATGCCCCCTTATTGTTATGGCAGGCTATTATGAAGACCCTCCCGGAATTGGCAGTCAAGTTACGACCAGTTCTAGGGGATGGGGAAAGCATTAGATTCTGACATGATGATTGGACGGGAGATGAGCCCCTAAGGGAGCGCTTTCTCAAGCTCTTTTCCTTGGCATGTAACAGAAAGGCACCGATCTGCTAGGTTTGAGAGCAAGGATCTTGGGCTCTCCAATTCTCTTTGTCTCTGTTTGACCAAAGAGTGGAGGAGCTTCTCAATATGCAGAGTGATCTTACGGCCTGGAAGCGCCATCAACTGGAAGTGACCACTTGGTGTGGGGTGATGGACGATTCACTGTGAGGAAGGCCTACCGCTTCTTCACCAATGAAGGTGATCGGGTGCACAACGAGGTCAGACTCGATGATCAAATCATTTGGAGGCAAGGTTGTAAAAGTCGCCCGACTGGTCCGACTAGTCTAGTCAGTGGGGTGGCCGACCGAGTACCAACTAATTCCGACTAAGTACATTAGTCGACCAAGTTTTTGCTTGGAGATACCATATTCTTATATGTTTTGCTTTTTTTTTATAAGCAAACTTATTATAATATGCTCAGTGTTTTATTTAAATTCAATTACTTTTGTTATTTTATTGTGATAGTATAAAAATGTACAAAATCTATGTAAATGTATGTATAAAAATGAGTTATATATTTAAAATAATAATAAAATTCAAAGCCGACTAAAGTCCGACTAAATCCGATTAGTCGTCCGACTGCTGATTAATCCTTAGTCAGTGACCCAACCGACCGAGTACCGACTACTGACTTTTGCAACCTTGTTTGGAGGAGCGAAGTTCTAAACAAAGTCAAGGTGTTTCTATGATTATTCAGATTAGGCAGGGTTCTTACCAAGACCTGCCGGTGCCGTATATTAGGTGTTGAAGACTGTGAGTGTGACATATGCAAATTGGATGTAGAGGACTTGGATCAATTGTTCTTCTCTTGCTTTCTCTCGTCGCATGTTTGGACCAGGGCAAATATTCATTGGCTCAGGGCAAATGATGGCTCCATCTTATGGTATTGTATTAGAACGGTGTGCGACAATGGCCACGAGAATATCACTTACCCATTCATAATTTGTAGCCATTTTGGTGTGGTAGAAACGGGGTCATTTTCCGTGGTCAAGTGTTCTACTCAGAAAATGTTCTCGAACAGTGCTGCAAAGGGCAGCGGCCTGGACTGCCAGTTGGGGCAGCCTGCCACATAGGAAGGGGCCGATGGAGGCGCGAGACCATCAATTTGGGCGGTCTGCTGCACGGGAAAGGGGCCGACGGTGGTGGTGCCTGAACAATCTAGGGTTTAGGTGGGGCGGGGTCTCTAGGGCACAAGCTCCGCTGTAGGACCATCACTCTTATACCATATGAAAATGCGTTAAACGAAAAGTTGCATTCCATCGTAGTCGTAGAGCTCTCTTATATAGGAGAAAAGCTCTAAGGAAAAACTACATAAAGTAGACAGAAAAAAATAAGAAACTACAAAATAAAGATATTGAGATATAAATATCTCAACGGTAGAGATGGGTGATTGGATCCCTTCAAGGTCCAATTACAACATCCATAGGTTTAGTCCCACATCTATTATTAGTGGGGCTCCGATTTGTCTGTGGGGCTATATAAAAAGCCCCACAACCATTGTATCAGTTAAGAGAGAGCAAAACAGAATATCCGGCCCTTGAAAGGCCTTTTCCCGTGGTTTCATCCGCTCCTTATGGAGTAGGGTTTCATGTTAAATCTCGGTGTTCTTACACTATTCTTTATTCTTTATCTCTAATACGCTTCAACATTATCATTTTTTACATGGTATCTGCACAGGTTCGATTCTCGAGGATTTATTTTTTTATGTTCAAGATTCATTTGAGATTCGATAATAAGAGCGGATCATCATCAAAATTATAAAGATTCAAAGTTTCGATGATTAGTGCTTCTGAAGAATCCTGAAGTTCCAACAATTATGATTTTGTTGAAACCTTAACTCTACGTTGGTACGAGTTCTGACGGGCAAGATTCCTCAAGGGATCTTTCTGAAACCCTAATCACAACAATCTCCAGTTTGAAATCAATGCCTCATATTCTTTACAAATCGAAACGATCAACGCAACCACAATTCTAATCAACGATGGTTTGGATGAAACCCTAAATCTCGGAGAAGAAGTTCGGCTCCAGTAGGACAACAAATTCTCGAAAAAAAGAAAGAAGAAAATGAAAGAAGAGGGAACACCGTGCAGTTCTCGCACATCCACTCAGGTGATTGACCTTAGGCAGTCCTTGATTTTTCTCCACTCCGAGCGACACCAAGGAGGCTCAAGTTCCCTTCCAGGTGGAGGTTCTCGAACTCCCCCTTCAAACAAAACCTTAAGCATACCGTCAAGGCGGTGCCCAACATTACTTTTCTCACTATCTCCAGGCGGTGGACCCACAAGGTTGTGCTGCACTGCACACCTCTAGGCGGTGATGGTCACAACTCTACCTCATCCTCCAGACAGAGCCCCCCTAGGCAAAGCTCTCCCTCTCGCCACAATCAACATTTTGGAATCAGAACTCTCCCTCTTGCTGCAGAACTCCGATCCACCTCGTAGCACATCTTCCAGCAACACCTCACCTCTAAGCACATCCGCACACAGACGGCAATGGCTAGGGGTGCACATGGATCGAATTGGATCGGATTTTGGCTTAATCCGTATCCAATCCACACATAACGGATTTTTTATTTTTCCAGTCCAATCCGATCCGTTAAACATGCAGATCCAATCCAATCCAATCCACCGGATTACGGATTGGATCGGATTGGTTCAGATTTTTAATGCTTACGTAATCTATGATTAAGTTTGTAGCATAGTCGAACTCGACGTTCAAATCATTCTAACTTTGAGATTATGTATAAATGTAAAGAAAAGAATAGTTAATTTTTGGAAAGCAATTTGACTTAATTTTTTTGAAAAGCAAAAACATATATGCTTGTTATGAATTTATTACAACCGATCATTGTATAACTAAATAAAAATAACATACTTATGATCCGTAGAAATCATAAAAGAATCATATTGACTTTGAATAAAATTGCAAGTTTATATATATCAAATAGGAACTACAACTAGATAACTACGCATGCGCAAGGATGACCTAGCTGTGCATGCGCACAACTAGAACAAGGACAACATCTGGCGGAGATATGTGTGCACCTGAGGGTGGAGATGTGTGTGGCGCAGGTGAATGTTTTGTTTGTAATGGGTCCCGAGTGGGTTTAGATTTATGTATCATTATTTTTAGAAGTTTGTTTCGTTTGAAAAATTGGAAAGGCCTAAAGGACATTGCGGGTAGGTATTACTTTTTTTCTAAACCAACTAGTAGGATGAGATAAGGGGTTTTCCAGCAAGTTGTGTGTAGTAAAATACTAAAACTTGAATTGGAATAGGTGTAAGTTATAAAGAGACTAGCTTGGATATTTACACATAGCTTTCAAATAAAATATAATATATAATACGCATTATTGAGAATAAAAAAAGTAGTATATAATATTTTTTATTAACGGATTGGATCGGATTGGATTTTGACAATAATCCGATCCAATCCATAAATGAACGGATTTGTAAAATTCCAATCCAATCCGATCCATTAAACTTATAAATCCGAACCGATCCAATCCAATGACAACGGATTGGATTGGATTACGGATTTTATCCGATCCATGTGCACCCCTAGCAATGGCCGTAGACAGGAGCTCTCCTCCTCCCCAGGAGCGGCAACGACGCTGCATTGAAGCCACTCGAGTAGCCCCATGAGATTTAGTTCCCACAGAGGAATCCTAAATAACAATGTGGACAAGAATACAACACGATGCCCTTCTGCAGTTATGTTTCGGTTGGGCTGAAGAGGGCCCAAGTTAAAAAAATAAAAAATTAAATGGGCATAGGCTACTACTATTGTGTTATAGAAAAAAATTAGAAGGGGGGGATTCATTTGAGGCCCAATGGACTTGATTTATTTTTTTAAAAGAGGAATATATTTATGCCCAATTGGGTCGTGGTTGTTACAAAAGAAGTTTTGTAAGCTCAATCAAGCTATAGTGTATTTTTAGTCCAATTGGACCGCAAGTTAAAAAAAGACTTGTGTACACATAAAAAAGGGAGAAAAGCCATTCACGAAAAAAATATTTTGAGAAAAAGGAAACGGCTATAAAAAAGAGGAAATAACCGAGAAAAAATTCATTTGAAAAAAGGAAACGACTATAAAAAGAGAGGAAATAACCGAGTAAAGATTCATTTGAGATTGATTTTCTCCCAACTTCAGTTCTTCTCCCAACTTGATCAATGCCATCTATTTCGACCAATATGGGAGAAAAGAGGACTATGTGTAGAGCACTCAGATTAAGACTCTACATACAGATTGTCAGATTCAGAATCCACAGATTATTTCAGAGTCTATCGTTTAATTGCACAAGTGTGCGATCATTGTTTGAGAAGTCCCCCATACTTTATCTGGTCGTCTTAGAGTTTTCATGTGATCCATATGGACTCCAGAGTAGAGATCCCATTCTCTGAGCTATTGTGGGCTCAGGGTTTTCATAATGGATTCATAGAGACTTGAGAATAGAGATCACATTCTCTGAGTAAGTATGAGAGAGACCCAGTTCTCCAATGAGGAGACTTTCAGACTCCATTTTTCAGTGAATGTGGACTCAGACGAGGATGTTTCCATGATCTTTTTTCAGTTTATCCCTTCAGAGAGATGCAACAATTGCAGGATAGAGTTCTCCAAGTGGAGATTCATTCCAGTTTTAGTGACTTTGACAGGATGCAGTACAGAGGATACGTTCTTCGAGTAGGAGACTCAATTCAGATCTCACTCCAACCTTTCAGTTCCTCCTCACCAGCACAACATGAGAAACACCATCCTCAACAGGTAGCCGACATAGTTTGCGTTGAGTTGACAGTGTTTGTAGTGCCTTGTATTGTTAGTGAATGATTTCTTTCTATTTGTCCAAGCTGAGTGTTGCATGCTCCAGCTTGATGGGGAGTGTTGGAGTACACATCTTATGTAGAGATGGGTAATTGGATCCTTCCAGGATCCTTACCACATCCACATGTTTAGTCCCACATCCACTGTTAGTGGGACTCCGATATGTCTGTGGGGCTATATAAGAAGCCCACACCCATTGTATCAGTAGAGAGAGAGAGAGAGCAATACAGAATACCCGACCATTGAGAGGCCTTTTCCTGTGGTTTCATCCCGCTCCTTATGGAGTAGGTTCCACATCGAATCCCGATGTTCTTCCATTATTCTTTATTCTTTATCTCTGATACGCTTTTGCATTATCATTTTCTACAAAAACATTACAAATTAACTGCATCAATTAGCTGTGGATTTAATATAAATCTGCAGATGGGTTTCTGCTTGGGACTTAACCCCTTTTTCCTCTAAAATACTAAGTGCATCGATTAGTTGATGAAAGAACATTGCTGCATCGCCCCACAGTGCCCAACATTCATTATTAAGAACATTGCAACTCTCAAATTTGAAATATGTGCTGAGATTCCATTCCACCCCCATCCGGGCTCTGGCTCACATGCATGTTTAAAAGTGATCGCATAAAAACAACCACACAGAACACGGGGAAAAGATCGACAAAGGAAATAAAGCCCAGAAAAAAAGTCCAACCCCGACTACGACGTCTCCATTGCAATGCTCCTCCAAGCAAACCGGCACCCTTGGACTGATACATATACCTAGCGAGCTCATCTAAGATAACTCAAAAATCCTGCATGTCAGGATCCTTGCGTCCCCTGCCATCAGGCCGGTCGTCCAAGGTCAGAATGGCATTGGAATCCCCATACAGTCACTGGCTTATCACTAGAAAATTTCTAACTTCCCTGGCCTCTGATCACTGTTGCTGTCTCCTCACATCATTAGTTGGGATGTAAAACAAGGCACACAAAAAGAACGGGCATCATTCAACTATATCTGACCATCTTACTTCATCATTGTAAGCCTCCCCTTTCCATGCTGGAATTGTCCTCTCGACCTTTCCACTGCACCAACCTGAATGATGAATCAACTCCATATGGATAGGGCTGCAAACACTGGGCATTCCTCAGGAGGACTGGGCTGACAAACACTTGGCATTCCTCAAGAGGATTGGAGGACTAACAAAAACTTGACTTTCTTCAGAAGGATCAAAAGATATATTCCCTTGTTAACTTACATTGGGCTAGGAAGTTTGAGACCAAACTAAAAAAAAACTTAGGCTGCTGTTTTTCACTAATCAGTCAATGGAAAAAAGACTCTCAAGGTAGGTGGTAGTGTTTTTTGGAAAAAGGCACGCGGTATTGCTACATGGATTCAGAATGGAGACCCAAGCCACAAGGTTATTGAAGGAAGCTATTTTGTCAACTACACTAACGACATGTGGGGGGGCTTTGTGTGATTAACATCTAATTCCACCTCTGGTTCTCTAACAAGAATGAGAATACGAAGCTTTCTGAAAAAATACAAACAAATGCTATAAAGCGTACACTACAAAAGTAAGATGACCATTACGAAAAAAACGAGTCAAATTATCCATCCAAAAATGTACAGAGCAAATAGAGAAACGTTATTTCAAAGGCACCAACCTTGTTATTTCTGGTCAAGCCAAATGAGGTTGCCTGGTAACGCAATGTTTCACTACCTGCCATAGCATCCAACTGCTCTTCAGTCATGTTCTCAGTGTACTGAACATTAGCCATCTGTTGGATTAGCTCCTGTGTACCATTCCATTAGTTAGGAATGCTCTATGTTTAAATATATTGCCACATATGCAAAGAAATAGAATAAAAACCTATACACCTGCAAAAGAACAAGTTCGATTCCAATTCCCTTTTTTAACTGGTTAATGAGGTATTGAAAGAGTCCCCTCAGTTCCATGGATGGGTACTTCTTACACCTGAAAAGCAGCACCCACGACAAATCTATCTAAACGTACCAAAATGTGGAGGCCACAGATACTAAAAACAAGAATACAAAGCACAGAACAAGATGAGAGTTCATCCAGTAAACATAATGATGTAGACGTCAATCACAAAATTGTTAACTGAAAAAATATCGCACCATATCTTCTTGGTCTCTGGACTTGTAAAACATGTGACTACTGTATTTAAAGTATTTCTAAGCCCAACATGGGAAATAACCTAATATCATCTTAACGTTCTCTGAACTCAAAACCTTTTCAGTACATCAGCACAAGATAGGAATAGGGATAAGTGAATGAAAAATATAATTTTAATGTTACTGTTAGGACTTTGTAGACCTTCTATGTCAAGAATACAAAAATTTCAAACCAACTTTTACATGGTATCAGAGTGGTGGTCCTAGATTGAATCTTTGTGCCTCTCCTTGAACCCTATCTAACCACCATTCACCCATTTGTTGTTGCTGCCACCAGCGGCAACAAGGATGCCAATAACACACCTCGATTCTCTTGCCCCTGGCAACCTGTTCCCGTTTGTTTTTCTGAAACTAAATAAGGTGTGGTCCCAAGGCAGGGCACACCCAAGGCACCTATATCAACAAAATAAGTCAAGCAAGACATATACAAAGCCTTCCCAAGCTCAGAAATAAAAAAGAAGAAAATATTCAAGGGAGGTGGCTTTCGACTCTGTATCTTCCACAAGGAGAGCCACAATCCTAACTAACTGGGCAACACACCAAGTGTTCCATTTACTTTGATGCGTTAGATGATCCTTTTAAGCTTCTACAACCCAATTGGAGGATCCTTGGTTCATTTACATATACCGTGGGTTGATGTGGTGCTGTCTAAGCTCACCATCTCTCTGTAAGGTTGAGTAGGTCTCCATATTTGAAAATTCAGATAATATGATTATTCGTCGGCCAGCCTTCTTCCATCAAAAGCACTATGGACTTGTACTCGGGCTATATATAGAGAGATGGAGGCAAGATCTTAAATTCCAGATTTTGATTTCGTTTCGCCAAGTCTGGAAAGAAATTTTGGAGAATTTCAGTGATAACATGGAAATGACTCTAGATTCGATTCGTTTTCAAAAAATTAAGGTTTTTAATGTTTTTAAATCAATAAATTAAATAGAAATACACAATTGTTTGTAAAATAAAGCTATAAATATAAGTTTTAAAGTAGTATCATCGTCATAATCACCACAAAATGTTGATACGTCGTAGCAATGACCTACCTAGAGTCAGAGTGGAATCTAAACTAGAAGTCACCTCTTTAACAAGAATTAGGTAACACATCCAATAACTACTGTAAACATATATCAGTTTCCTTTGTATTTCTCTGTTACTTTTCTTTTCTGCCGTATGCTTTATGTAATTTACCCATAGGCTACTCTCCTATATAAGAGAGCTTAGGGCTGATGGAATATACACTTCTTCTATTTTTCCCAACATGGTATCAGAACGACGGTCCTAGACCGGAGTTCTTGAAACCCTAACCCTATCCCTACCCCCACCCGCGTGCCTCTCTCTCCGCCGCCGGCGCCTACCCGCGCCCCTGCGCCTGCGCACCCCCGCGCCTGCGTGCGTCACTGAGCGCCCTCCAGCGGGCACCTTAGCGCCCTGTGCGTGCCTCATCTCACGTGCGTGCGCCCCTGAAAGCGCATGTGCGTGTGCCCCTGTGCGTGTGCCCCTGAATCAGCCTTACACGTCTCTAGAGCGCACACCGTCAACTAAATGGGTTTGGTTGCTTGAAGTCTACACATGCAACTAAACCCGTCTATGTCCGTGTAGACGATCTTATCTTCAGACTTCAGTCTATCGCTCCAGTCTTCTGTTTCCAGTATGTCAGAAAGCAAGGCGGATATTCCATCTATAGGTGCCTTTCGTGGTCCAGCGCCTATCGTAAAGATGGATGGTACGAACTATGAACTGTGGGCAATGCAGTTCATGAGTATGATGAAGCCAACTGGTAAGAAGCACATTCTTATCGAAGAGGAGCCTGCTGAGAAGACTAAAGCCAATGTCTCATGGGAGGCAGATGATGTATACGCCAAAGTCTGGTTATCTGGAACTTTGGCAATCGAGATTGCCAATGATATTCTTCATCAGCCCACGGCTAAAGACATGTGGGATATTCTGGCAGCCACATACTCTCAAGCAAAGAATGAGACAAAGATTCTGCAACTCCAGCATGACATATTCACCATTAAGCAGAATGGTCGCCCTCTACATTCACTCTACACTTGTCTGCGTGGGATGTTCGAGAAGCTGTACAGCTTCATGCCCCTGACAGCAACACCAGAGCAACAGAAGACCTACCGAAATGCTACTATGGTAGGAGTTTTCCTTGCTGCCCTTGATCCTAAGTATGAGGCAGCACGATATCAGATCTTGGCGGATTCTACTATTCCTCCTATGGAGGAAGCCTTTCACAGGTTGAGCCGGATCACTGTTCCCTCTACGACTACGAATCAGACTGCTTCCGCTATGGCTGCCAACAGAGGTCGTGGAGATCACCATCATACTCGTGGCCGTGGTCCTCATGGCAGAGGAGGCCGAATCCGGTCAACATGTACCTACTGCCATCGTACCGGACATACTGAAGACACATGCTACTCCAAGCATGGATTTCCTGCATCTTTTTTTTTGAAGCTCAAGATTTCCTGCATCTGCACGAGTCGCTGAGCATATAGAGCCTCCATTTGCTGCCTCTTTAGATCAACGCTTTGATGACCTTGTTGCTCTCCTAAGGGGCATTATTCCTCCATCCGGCCCAGCACATACTACTGAGAGCCAGTCTGACACTGCTGCATCCGCCTCTGCCTCTACCAGTGCATCAGGTAGAACACTTGCATTTTCTAGTAGTGGATCAGATACTCTAGCATGGATTATGGACTCTGGCGCCACACATCATCTATGTGGCGATCAAAGTCTACTTACAGGATACAGACAGATCCCTCCAGGTCGAACAGTGGTCATTGCTAATGGCACACATTCCCCAATTACTGGTCAGGGGGAGATTAGACTGACATCATCTATGCAGCTGAAGAATGTGTTACATGCACCAGATTTTTCAATGAATTTGTTATCTATCAGCCAAATTACCAAGGATTTACAATGTCAGGTGATTTTTGATCCATCTTCTCTTGTTTTTCAGGACATCCTTACGGGCAACGTGATTGGTCGTGGCTATGAGCAAGGAGGCCTCTATCGCCTAAGTCAGCCTCTTTTTGCTGGAACCTCATCCTTACCTACTGGATCTGTATCACCTCTACTATGGCATCTGCGCTTTGGACATCTACTGCTTCAAAAGCTGCGTCGTGTGTTACCCCAGGGTCTGCCTCACACATCTATCCAATGTGAGGCTTGTCAGATGGGAAAGCATTATCAGTTTACCTTTCCCAGTCGTCAGTGTCGGAGTAGTACCTCCAAGTTTGAGTTATTTCACATTGATATCTGGGGTCCAAGTCGTATTCCTCATCATCAGGGACACATGTTTTATATAGTTATTGTGGATGACTTTTCTCGTGTGTCATGGGTGTTTTTGTTAAAGAATAAATCTGAAGCAGGGAATATAATTATCAATTTTCTTAATGAGATTCGTAATGTTTTCTCCACATCTGTCAAAATTGTGCGAAGTGATAATGCCCTGGAATTATGTACTCATGTCCTAGCCAGTTATTTCTCATCCCATGGGATTATCCACCAGACATCCTGTGCCTATACCTCCCAACAGAATGGGATCGCTGAAAGAAAACATCGCCACTTACTAGATGTCACCAGGTCACTCCTTATACAGAGCAATGCTCCCTATTCTTACTGGGGTGACGCGGTTCTTACAGCGTGTTACCTAATCAATCGTATACCGTCATCTGTCATACGTGACAAGATTCCTTTCACTCTTATCTTTCTTGGTAAAGATCTATTTTCCCTGACTCCTCGTGTGTTTGGTTCGGTTGCCTTTGTCCACCAGTTGTCTCCCGGTACTGACAAGCTCTCTCCTAGGGCTGTCAAGTGTGTGTTTGTTGGGTACTCCAGAACTCAAAAGGGGTACAAGTGCTATGATCCATTGCACAGGCGATATCTTGTTAGTGCAGATGTTACATTTTTTGAATCCGTAATATATTTTTCATCCTCAGGTGACCAGTCGCTACCTCCAGTTACTACCGATGCCATCTATGTGACACCACCACCACAGTACCACCACCACCACCACCACCAGCCCCTTTACCATCATCTGCACCTCCTATTACTATCCCTGTTTCACCACTGCCATTCCATTATACCCGCAGGCCTACTCCAGCTCATGGTCATGACTCATCACCTAGCTTGCCTAAGGTATGTTCTGAAGATATTACTCTTGATGGATCTAATGATGTTTCTGAGCAGGATGTGTTGCAGAGGACATATGAGGACACAACTGATTTAGATGTTCCTATTGCTATACGTAAATCGAAGCGGAGCTGCGCCGCATATCCTTTAGCAGCTTCTGTGTCATTTGAACGACTATCTGGGGATTTCAGGAACTTTGTGGTCGCTTTGTCAGCTGTAGATATTCCACGGAATTACCAAGACGATCTGAAGGATAGTAGATGGCGTCTAGCAATGGAGGAAGAAATGGCAGCACTTCAATCTAGAGGAACTTGGAGTCTAGTTCTTATACTTGCAAATGTGTCCCCAGTGAGCTGCAAGTGGGTATTTACAGTCAAGCAAAATGCAGATGGCAGTATTGACAGATACAAGGCTCGCCTTGTTGCTCGTGGCTTTACACAGACATACGGGGTGGACTATCTTGATACATTCTCGCCAGTAGCCCGTCATTCTACCCTACGGATCTTGCTGTCAGTTGCGGTTACTCGTGAATGGCCCCTATATCAGTTGGATGTGAAGAATGCGTTCTTATATGGTGACTTACAGGAGGAAGTCTACATGCAACAACCGCCCGGTTTTGCTGTTGAGGGGGAGTGTTCCAAGGTGTACAGACTTCATAAGGCTATCTATGGCCTTAAGCAGAGCCCCAGAGCACGGTTTCAGAAGCTCTCAGACCTCTTTGAAAAACAGGGATACAAACGCTCTAATGCTGATCATTCCTTATTTGTACAAAAGACTTTAAGAGGTATTATTGCAATCATGGTTTATGTAAATGACATCTTGATTACAGGAGACGATGCACAAGGAATAAAGAAGGCGAAAGAAAAGATGGGTAGCGAATTTGTTACTAAGGATCTTGGAGTCCTTAGATATTTTCTGGGGCTGGAGTTTGCCAGAAATCCGTATGGGCTAGTAATGTCGCAGAGAAAATATGTTACGAACCTGTTGAGTGAAACAGGAATGCTCGGGTGCCGGCCTGCTACAACACCTATGGACCCCAGTATGAAGCTATATGATGATACAGAGGAGGTGGACAGGAGAAGATACAGAGAACTGGTGGGCAAATTGTTGTATGTCACGATCACTAGGCCCGATATATCCTTTGCTGTGAGTCGTGTGAGCCAGTTCATGGAGCAACCACGTGAGGTTCATATGGATGCTATACATATGATACTCAGGTACCTCAAATCATCTCCAGGTGCGGGTTTGCTATTCAAGAAAGGCAAGGTGATCTCTATCTCAGCATGTGCAGATGCAGACTATGCAGGTTGTCCCAAGGAACTGCGGTTTACGTTGGAGATTCTCTAATCTCATGGAGGAGCAAGAAACAGACTGTGGTAGCCAGGTCTAATGCTGAATCTGAATATAAGGCTATGGCTCAGGTTAGCACAGAAATGATGTGGGTAAAGACTGTGCTTACAGATTTATGTATAGAAATCCCACTTCCTATGACCTTAGAATGTGACAATCAGGCAGCCTTGTTCATTGCAAACAATCCAGCATTCCATGAGCGAACCAAGCACATTGAAGTTGACTGTCACTTCATACGTGACATGATTCAGAAGGGATTCATTGCTACATCCCATGTTTATTCAGAGAATCAAACTGCAGATATATTCACCAAGGCATTACTACGAGGCCCATTTCAGAAGTGTGCATCCAAGCTGAGCATGATTGATATCTATGCTCCATCTTGAGGGGGAGTGTAAACATATATTAGTTTCCTTTGTATTTCTCTGTTACTTTTCTTTTCTGCCGTATGCTTTATGTAATTTACCCATAGGCTACTCTCCTATATAAGAGAGCCTAGGGCTGATGGAATAAACACTTCTTCTATTTTTCCCAACAACTACTAAACGAAACTTATAAAAAATATAAAGCTCTTCAGCTAAAATTTGAATTTAACTCTTGAAGCTGGTTTCGAACTGAGTTGGTAAAGATTAATACTTAAAATTTCAGAATTAACTAAAAGAACTTCTTTTGAAGAGTAAAAAGCTATCTAAGAACTCAACACATCGACTGGAAAATGAGTAAAAATTCATTAATATAGACAAATATCGATGAATGTAAAAGGTATATTCCCTAGTTTCGCCTTATCGCAGAAACAACATGCAATTTCAATGTTTCATTGGCATTTCTTTGGAATCATGAATAAAGAAATAAGACAACGTTTCGATTTCGTTGACCTGTAAAATGAAAATTCCGGAGAAATTCGACCGAAATTCGCTGAAAATTTGAGGCCATGGGTGGGGCCATAACCTCCACAACACGAGACACAATATCACTAGAGAGAGAGAAGGAAAAGGGCCGGTGAGTAGAGAGAGTTGTATTTAATCTTCTTCTTAGTGATTTTTCTTCTCCGATTGTGTGAGAGGAGACCAACCACCATTATATTATGTCTTCTTCTTCCTGTAACTATGTGGTGATTGAGTGCACGATTGAGTGCACATTAGTTTTAACAAATATTTATGGTAACTAAGCATGGATAGTTGGTATTTCGGTAGCAGGGTTGGGATGGGTTAGAGTGCACTTCCTAAAGAGCGTTAGTAAGATGGGTAACCCTCTTTGTGAATAATGATGGTTTGGTTGGTTGGGAAGATTAGGATGGTAAATGTCATGCAGAATTTGTTTATTGTTATATTGATTATATTTATGATTAAGATATATTTTTGATGTTTTTTTGAGAGAATATATTAGTAAAGAAGAAGAGGGGCTCAACAAATAAATCCCAACCATGAAATTTAGGGGTAAATATTGGGTAATTCGGTTCCAAACTAGGGTTGAATATCGGGTAAATGATTTACCCTCAGGTAAACAACCTATCAAACATGCCCATCATTAGGCATCGATGGATTTGTGCAGAACAGGGTCTTAACTACAATTATCTCTTAAAAGAAACGAAATTGGACAACCCAGTGGTAGACAGCATCATCCTGAGTTTTCGTTTCTCAGCAAATTTGGTCAGTGCAACCTGATATTCTTTCTATTTAATCGGATGATAAAATATCCATTGGATTGTTAAATCCATACTTTTTTTCACAGGAGGGAAAACCATGAAAATAGGTGACGTGGTTTTCTCGCAAGAGTTAGTAACCCAATAATCTACATAGTAATTCGATCAGCATCATACATGCCTAAAGTTTTTTCTTAATGCATAATTTAGGCTTTTGTCTACTTCTCAATAATTGGTAGGATACAGGTAGAAATACATTTAGACAACGACCAATAAACTGGAACCATGTGATATCTAAAAAACAGCCATCATAGAGTTAATAGTTGCGAGACTAACGGGGTAAACTAGAATCCCTAAAATTAAGGAGAATTCGGAGTAAAAACTTTTAAACATATTGTACCTCTCTCAGAAGTCAAACAATATGGAAAATGTACAAAAATAACAAAAGGGCAAAAATTCCAGCCAAAAGGAAACATAGAAAGAAGCTGCAAAATGAGAATCACATACAAATGTCCCCAAAACGATGCAAGTGATTGAAGCCAATCTGACACGTTAATTCCATCATCTTTAAGCTTCTCGCGCCCATCATGGGCCAATCTTTCAATCACAACATATTCCAGGATGTCATATTCCAACTGCTCAGAAAAAATAAATTGGAACAGATTAAAATATGTGGACAACAAAAACAAATTAAGATATACATAGAGAACACGGACAAAGAAGAACAAATATAACGATCGAGACGGAAAACCTGTACTTATTCAATTAGAGGCTAGCTGTCAAAATCATAAATAACAAGATCCATTTATTCCGTTAAACTTAAAAACTAAAATAGGGGAAACACGTAAGCATCAAAATGAATAATATCACAATGGACAGACCCCCAGTCTTTATCTGCTCAAAATTCCACCAAAAAAACCATAAATGTGGGAATAAAATGTCAAGATTAACAATTATATCGATGCTGCGAAATTTATGCATCCATAAAAGCCACCAAATAAAACTGAATGAAAACCTGCATATCAAAGATGATATAAAGATATAAAATAAAATGCATCAAATCAAGCAGACAGAGAGGGCTGTGCTAAATAAAACGAGAATTTGATGCATGGCAAAAAGAATAGCCGATTGGATGTTTATATACAAAAAGAAATAAAAATTACCTGAGTCAAATATTTGAAAGCATCTACAACAGGTGTTATCATATCTCTGTATGCTTCAATCTGCAAAAACTCAGCACTATGAACAAAATTCCTTCAGATTTAACAATTACTTGATATCCGAATACCTGGTGGACAATTGTGCGAAGTACTGTCATTGGGTTTGCATGAGCTAGCTTCGCTACCATTCGACCCTTCTGCTTTAGATTTTCCTTAGCAAGTCTTTTTAATAGCCTTCTAGTTTCCAACTAATCATAAAAAAACAACAGAAATTATCTAAGCATGATGCTAAAATAAAAGGTAAATGAAGCTTCCTTCCTGCTAGTTAATAAACAAAAAGGTGGTACCCTTGCAATTTGTCTGGCTGAAAGAACAACCGGCAAACGTTCATCCTCCTTTTCCCATTCTCCATAGAGGCGATAACGAGTCTGTGGAATCCAAAAAATAATCAGATTATCAGTCACGCAACATTAAAGCATGATAAAAAGGGGATGTTTTTAGGTCTCAACTTTCACCTCATAAGGAAGAAGGCACAATACTTCCCATATTTCTTGCCCGATTGCAGGATTTGCTGGTATTAACTGCAATGATGGGAGAACGCATGTCCCCAATGCTGCTTCAACTTTTAGCTTGGCATCTTTCTGCCTAAACCGAATTTCTTGACTTGTTATCACTCCCGCATTAGAGCGGATGTGATCTGGATTTTTATTTGGATCTTGAGCAGCAAGATAATACATTCTCAGAACTCTGCATATCTGTCTCACACATTTTCATATTCAAAATATTAACTACAATGATCTAGTATACATCATATAAAGTTGCTACACACGCTGATGGATCACCAGAAGATGGACAATGAACGAGAGAAAAAAACACATCCATCCAAAGCACGCAAATAGGTCTTGAAAAAACAAGGGTCACATCTAGGAAAAATTGAACATAATAAGTGAAATACTGACAAATTGATTTTAATTAAATACAGAGTAAGCTATGTCCATATCCATGAGCTTGTGTGTATGTGTGAAAAGGGAGCCGACATGGTGTAGGTAACTTTCCTACACCCCACTTTTTTTCCTCTTTATTTCTTTGATTTTTTTCAATGCTTAGGGGGGTTTACTTAGAATGTTAAGTGGAATATGTGTTACTGTTGACGCATATATATTAGTACCCGTACCTGTTCGTTATTTTTCTTTTTCGTTGTATGCTTTATGTAGTTTACCCATAGGCTACTCTCCTATATAAGAGAGCCTAGGGCTTATGGAATAAACAACTTGATCATTTTTTCCCAACATGGTATCAGAGCGACGGTCCTAGACCGGATTTCTCGAAACCCTAGCCCTTCCCCATCCACCCACCCGCCGGCCTCTCCCTCTTCGATCGACGCCGCCCTTGGATAGCACGCACGACGCCACCGCCTTCCGCGCTAGCCCATCTCCTCGTGGTGCTTCCCCGACCTCCCGCGGTGCGCCATCCCTAGCGCTGCTCCATCAACTCGTGGTCCATCTCCTTGCGGTGCGCCATCGCCTGTAGGAGGAGCGTGCGCCATCCAGCGGTGCTCTCGCGGTGACCTCTTCCTTCGCCAGCGCGCAGTAGCAGGCGATTGTGGTGCTCCTGTTCGCGCACCATCTTGTGCGGGTCCCGTGCGTGTCCTGTGCGGGTCCCGTGCGTGCCCTGTGCGCGTGTACATCCAAACGCGCGCGTGATTCCAGTGCGGCTATGCGGCTGTGCATCCAGTTTGCATAGCGTGCCCAGTTCGCTGTGCACTCAGTTTGTGTGATTCCAGTGCATCCAGCGCGTAAGCGCGCGTAGCTAGCATACGCGTGCACGGTTCCAAGGCGTAAAGCGCAGAAAACAATCAGCATGGGTTTAGTTGCTTGAGGTCTACACGTGCAACTAAACCCGTTTATGTCATTGTAGACAAATCACATAGTTTGTCAATCGTTCCAGTCTTCAGTATCCAGTATGTCAGAGAGCAAGGCAGATATCCCATCTATTGGCGCATTCCGTGGTCCAGCGCCTATTGTCAAGATGGAGGGTACCAACTATGAACTGTGGGCAATGCAGTTCATGAGCATGATGAAGTCAACGGGTAAGAAGCACATTCTTACCGATCCAGAGCCTGCTGAGAAGACTGGAACCAATGCCTCTTGGGAGGCTGATGATGCATATGCCAAAGTTTGGCTATCTGGTACATTGGCTATTGAAATTGCCAGTGACATCCTACACCAACCCACAACCAAGGATATGTGGGATATTCTGACGGCTACTTACTCTCAGGCCAAGAATGAGACGAAGATTCTGCAACTTCAGCATGACATATTCACAATAAAGCAGAATGGTCGCCCTTTACACTCTCTCTATACATCACTGAGAGGGATGATCGAGAAGCTCTATAGCTTCATGCCTCTCACAGCTACGCCAAAACAACAGAAGACATACAGGAACGCGACTATGGTGGGTGTGTTCCTGGCTGCACTTGATCCTGAGTATGAGGCAGCAAGATCACAGATTTTGGCGGACTCCACTATTCCTCCTATGGAGGAAGCTTTTCATAGATTGAGTCGGATCACAGTTCCTTCCACACGGCGAGTCAGAATTCTTCAGCCATGGCAACCAACAGAGGTCGTGGGTTTCATCACCAGAGCCGTGGACGTGGACCTCGTGGAAGAGGTGGCCGCACTAGGCCAACATGTACTTACTGTCACCGAGTTGGACACAATGAAGACACATGCTACTCGAAGCATGGATTTCCTACATCCGCACGAGCTGCTGAGCAGATAGAACCCCCGTCTGCTGCTACTTTGGATCAACGGTTTCGATGATCTAGTTGCCCGTCTGAGGGCATTATTCCACCATCTGGTCCAGCACCGACTACAGAGAGTCATTCTGATGCTGCTGCTTCTGCCTCTGCGTCTACCAGTGCTTCAGGTAGTATACTTGCACTCCACAGTAGTAGATCAGATACATTGCCATGGATTATGGACTCGTGCGCTACACATCACCTATGTGGCGACAAGAGTCTACTTACAGGATACACTCAGATTCCTCCGGGACGGACAATGGTAATTGCTAATGGCACACATTCCCCCATCACTGGTCAGGGGGAGATTAGATTGACATCATCTATGCAGCTCAAGAATGTGCTACATGCACCTGATTTTTCAATGAATTTGTTGTCAATTAGTCAGATTACGAAGGATCTTCATTGTCGGGCAATTTTTGATCCATCTTCTTTGATTTTTCAGGACATCCATACGGGTAACGCGATTGGTCGTGGCTATGAGCAAGGAGGCCTCTACCGTCTGAATCAGACCCCATTTGCTGGAACCACATCCTCTCCTGCTGGACAAGTATCTACTTTACTGTGGCATCTGTGTTTTGGTCATTTACCGCTTCAGAAGTTGCGTCAAGTGTTACCTTATAGTCTTCCTCACACACCTATTCAGTGCATGGAAGGACATATCGATATCGATATCGTTTCGATATCGTGTCGATATCGATATATCGACGATATATCGTCGATATATCGCTATATCTACGAATCTTTCTGAAGAAAATGTTGAAAATTGGATATATCGATATATCGATTTCGATATCGATATCGTGTCGATACCGATATACCGGCGATATATCACCGATATATCGGGATACGACCTTCCATGATTCAGTGTGAGGCTTGTCAGTTGGGAAAGCATCACAGGTCGTCCTTTCCCAGTCGTCCAGGTCGGAGTAGTACCTCCAAGTTTGAGTTATTTCATGTTGATGTCTGGGATCCGAGTCGTGTACCTGATCATCAGGGACACAGATTCTATATAGTATTTGTGGATGATTTTTCTAGAGTGTCATGGGTGTTTCTGATGAAAAATAAATCTGAAGCAGGAAATATAATTATCCATTTTCTGAATGAAATACAAAATGTCTTTTTCACATCGGTGAAATTTGTGAGAAGTGATAATGCGTTAGAATTGTGCACAAATTTTCTTGCCAGTTATTACTCCTCAAAAGGGATTGTTCATCAAACGTCGTGTGCTCATACATCTCAACAGAATGGAATTGCTGAAAGGAAACACCGTCACCTCCTTAAGGTCACGAGATCACTCCTTATACAGAGTCATGTTCCCTACTCCTACTGGGGTGATGCAGTTCTCACTGCATGTTACCTAATTAATCGTATGCCCTCTTTTGTCTTAAATGAACAGATCCCGTTTACCATCATTCATCCCGACAAGGATTTGTTTTCTCTTACGTCTCGTGTGTTTGGGTCGGTTGCATTTGTCCATCAGTTGTCGCCTGGTACTGACAAGCTCTCTCCTAGGGCTGTCAAGTGTGTTTTTGTCGGGTACTCCAGAACTCAAAAGAGGTACAAGTGTTTTGATCCTCTGCATCGGCGGTATATGATCAGTGTAGATGTTACATTTTTTGAAAATGTTATGTATTTTTCAGCATCAGGAGACGAGCAGCTACCACCTCTATCCACTGATGCCATATATAAGACACCACCGCCTCAGATACCGTCACCACCACAGCTGCCGTCACCACCACCACCACCACCACCACCAACTATATCACCGCTACCGTTTCATTATACACGCAGGCCTCCTCCCGCTCATGGTCATGACTCGTCTACTAGCTCGCCTATGGTATGTAATGAAAATATTAATGTTGATGGATCTGACGACATTTCTGAGCAGGATATGTTGCAGGGGCCAGATGAGACTACAGGTGATTTAGATGTTCCCATTGCTCTGCGCAAGTCGAAGAGAAGCTGTGCTACATATCCATTATCAGCATCCGTATCTTTCGAGAGGCTATCTGGAGATTTCAGGTCTTTTTTTTTTGAAGCTCAAAAGCGGGGGACACACTCGGTGGTGCTCGCCCCAAATTTATTGAAAAAAAGTTAAGGAAAAACTTACAGCGGGTAGACGTACAGAAAGGAGAGAAGATTTCAGGTCTTTTGTTGTGGCACTTTCAGCTGTCGATATTCCAAGGAATCATCATGATGCTATGCAGGATAGTAGATGGAGGCTAGCAATGGAGGAAGAAATGGCGTCACTCCAATCCAGAGGAACTTGGAGTTTGGTTCCTATACCTCCAAATGTGAACCCAGTGAGCTGCAAGTGGGTGTTTACAGTGAAGCGCAATGCAGATGGCTCTATTGACAGGTACAAGGCACGTCTGGTTGCACGTGGCTTTACACAGACATACGGGGTAGATTACCTTGACACATTCTCGCCTGTGGCACGTCATTCCACTCTACGCATCTTGTTGTCAGTTGCAGTTACTCGAGACTGGCCGCTTCATCAGTTGGACGTGAAGAATGCATTCCTATATGGAGATTTGCAGGAAGAAGTTTATATGCAACAACCACCTGGTTTTGCTGTTGAGGGGGAGTGTTCCAAGGTATGCAGGTTACATAAGGCTATCTATGGCCTTAAGCAGAGCCCCAGAGCATGGTTTCAGAGTCTCTCAGATCTCTTCGAGAAACAAGGATACAAACGCTCCAATGCTGATCATTCCTTATTTGTGCAGAAGACTACTAGAGGTATCATTGTAATCATGGTTTATGTTGATGATATCTTGATTACAGGAGATGATAAGCAGGGCATAAAGCAGGCGAAAGAAACACTGGGAATCGAATTTGTCACCAAGGACTTGGGAGTCCTTAGATATTTTCTGGGGCTGGAGTTTGCTAGAAATCCATATGGATTAGTAATGTCGAAGAGGAAATATGTTACAGATCTATTGAGTGAAACAGGTATGCTAGGGTGTCGGCCTGCTACGACATCAATGGATCCCAGCATGAAGCTCTATGATGATGACACGGAAGAGGTGGATAGGAGAAGGTACAGAGAACTGGTAGGCAAACTACTGTATGTCACGATCACTAGACCTGATATATCATTTGCAGTGAGTCGCGTGAGCCAGTTCATGGAGCAACCACGTCAGGTTCATATGGATGCTATACAAATGATTCTGAGATATCTAAAATCATCTCCAGGTGCAGGCTTGCTATTTAAGAAGGGAAAGGAGATCTCTATCACAACGTGTGCTGATGCAGATTATGCAGGATGCCCCAAGGACAGGAAGTCCACCTCAGGGTTTGCAGACTGCAGTCTATGTTGGAGATGCCCTAGTCTCGTGGAGGAGCAAGAAACAGACAGTGGTAGCTAAATCCAGTGCTGAATCTGAATACAGGGCTATGGCCCAGGCTAGCACAGAAATGATGTGGGTGAAAGCTCTACTTACAGATCTATGTCTTGATATACCGCTCCCTATGAAGCTGGAATGTGATAATCAGGCAGCCTTGTTCATTGCAAACAACCCAGCCTTCCATGAGAGGACCAAGCACATTGAGGTTGACTGCCACTACATACGTGACATGATTCAGAAGGGGTTCATTGCTACATCTCACGTCACCTCAGAGAATCAGACAGCTGATATATTCACCAAGGCATTACTTCGAGGACCATTCCAGAAGTGTGCGTCCAAGCTGAGCATGATTGATATCTATGCTCCATCTTGAGGGGGAGTGTTGACGCATATATATTAGTACCCGTACCTGTTCGTTATTTTTCTTTTTCGTTGTATGCTTTATGTAATTTACCCATAGGCTACTCTCCTATATAAGAGAGCCTAGGGCTTATGGAATAAACAACTTGATCATTTTTTCCCAACAGATACAATATTTTCGTAAAACATGCATTCCTAATATGTCTACCTGAAAGGGTCGATTTCAACAAACCTAAGATTATTAGAATTTGATTGTTTTGATGCATACATTATAAGTTTCAAATTTGAAATTTGAATGACGCAATATTATGATCTAAATCCTTCAAGTTCTTATTTCGAAAAAATAAAAAAAATAGAGGGGAAAAGCGATGGATGTAGGTAAGTTATTGGTGTAGGCTCCCCATTCCACAGATTCACACACAAAGACACACACACACATAAGGAGCCCTTACAATAATTTTTTTTGTAAAAAGACACCAACACTTTAGTAAAATAAATAAACAGTTTGTATTGTAACTGCACGTTGTAAAATACAAAACCCCACATTTAATTTATTTTTACTAAATCCAAATATCAAAGCTGCATGCTATAATACAATTTGTTACTTATTTACTAAAGTGTAGGTATTTTTTACTTATATCTCCTTAAATATAGGGCATATCCAATGAGCTCTGAGCTCATTGATGCCCTGGTGAGTGCTAAATGCAGTCCATCCACGTGTATGCTCAATTGAGAAGCTGTCTATTTTGAATGACGGTTTTGGAAGTATGCCAACAAGGTTGCCATTTAGGTTTCTATTATCACGTTTCCTTAAAAATGGGGGGTCAGTTTTGGAAAGAAAATTTCCCGTTAACGAGTTCGTGTGGAAAAATGATCAGGAAAAGAAATGCAAAAAACAAACTATTACTATTTCGTCCATGTATAACTTTCTATCTTATATTAGTTTCCAATTTATGATAAATTTTTTTGTTTTTTTTAACGTTTCTATATTACTTTCCTCCCTAAGTTATTTACCAGTAATTATATCTTGTCACAAAGATCAATAATATATATACAATTATCAAGTAAATGATTGTTGCGAGATCAGTAATACCACGATAGGAGTCAGTAAATCACACCAAAACAGTGGTTGGTAAAATTGATCGTCGTTAGTAATTATGATAATATGAAAAATAATGGACCATGTGACAATCGTAAATCACGCCATAATGTCAGAAATTCAAATGATAAGTATGAATATTTAAAATTTGGATTTTTGTTAGTAACTAAAAACCAAACCAAAATAATAGTGAGTACAAAGTTAGTAACACAACTAGATGTAACGAGTAATAAAAGAAACAGTAACATCGTTCTAATAATTGTTTTTATGGGAAGAGTAACCAACAATAAAACATTAGTAAATCATCCAATAATATTAGTAAATAAAACAAAAAATAGGATTATGTAATATTTGTGTTGATGTTAGAAAGCAATAATGAGTGGAACGATAGTAACTGATCGATAATATTGCTAAAGACTTTACGCAATATACTAACCATTCGTTGATTGTTACTTATTTGGATTAATCATTATGTAGCATGTGTTACTAGGTTTCCTTACCCGTCATCCCACAAATAAGAAATCATTAACATCCTGCAAATAACCATCAACGCAATAAGGAAACTTTTTTTTAAACTGTGGCCGCTAGATCAAAATCTTATGGATAATGTTGTGTCCGCATGTAAGAAACTAGGGCATATTATAATTAGTTTGATTATAAAAAAAGCAAAACATATAAGAATATGGCATCTTCAAGCAAAAAATTGATCGACTAGTGTACCTAGTCGGAATTAGTCGGTACTTGGTCGGCCACCCCACTGACTAGACTAGTCGGACCTACTAGTCGACCCTCAACCTAGTATGCTTCTTGCTCTTCCATGAAACTAGGGAATTCCCTATGAACACAACAAAGCCCGAGGTAGACTTTCTATCCTTTGGAAACCAAACATAATCTGCATCTGCGCATGCTGTAACTGAGAGTCGTGCCCATGCTGAAAAGAAGTCCCACACTAGGAGAAAACAAATGCCAAGTCTTTTCTTAATGCATACTAAAAAATATATATTTTTACATAGATTAGAGAATAATTGCATCGGGGGGCTTATTATGACATGGACAACATTAGTCACTGTATACTTTGAGATTAATATTATAACCAATTGCATGCTTGAACGCAAAAAGGAAATCTCTGAAGGACTTGTCACAACTGATGTGTCGAAAATCACACAAACAGATAGATGTAGGCAGCCAATACGGCAATACCAAGTTTGTTCGTTAGCAAATGATGTCGAGACTGTGTCTTGAAATATACAAAGGAAACAGAAACAAAAAATATCACCTTCAGAAAATATAATTTATGATGTTAGGCGACAAGACTACCAGAAGCACTAGATTAACAAAACAAGTGTCTTGAATTTGGCAACTAAGCACTACTGCACTAGTCATATACCGTGGCCACATTGTAGAAGGCAAACCAGTGTTGCAGTTTACGGATCCACACAAACAAGCAAAAGGAATCTCGCTATCAGCATAGATACACATAAATACGTACCTCATTTAGAAATGCAATCACATTAGTAGAGAAAAGCAACAGAAAATTTCGCAAAATTTAAAAAGTACTAGAATCTTGATACATAAATATTTGGGATTTTACCCTGCAGACCCTATAATCTTTTCGAATTACCGCTACGACCTTCGAAACATCATAATTCCTCCCCCGACCTCGTAAACTTGGTCCGTCTTACCCAACAAACCCTGCCGTCAATTTTAACTATAGTTGAGTCAATTACTTGGGTTAGTCTTGAGTTAACCTAACCAATTTACCATCAAACGGTTAGGATTAGCCAAAATAAAAAAGGAAAAGAATCCTGCAAAGTAGATCGGCGGGGGGGGGGGAGTGTTGACGCATGTAAGATAATTGTATCTTTTTGTTATTTTATTTTCTTGTTATTCTCTTTATGTAATTTACCCATAGGCTACTCTCCTATATAAGAGAGCCTAGGGCTATGGAATAGATCAACTCATTCTCTTTTCCCAACATGGTATCAGAGCGACGGTCCTAGACCGGAGTTCTCGAAACCCTAACCCTAACACCCCACCCGTCGGCCTTCTTCTCTCTCTCTCTCTCTCTCGATCGGCGTGCCACCAACGCCGCCTCGACTGGCGTCTACGCTGCGATGCCTACCGCTCTGGTCCGCTGAGCCGTACCGCTCGAAAGACTCGGGCGGAGCCTCTGCCGCACACGCAGCCCCTGCGCAGCCCTAGCGTGCCGTGCGCGCAGCCCCTACACAGCCCTAGCGTGCCGCACGCACAGCCCTAGCGTGCCGCACGCGCAGCCCTAGCGCGCCGCACGCGCAACACCTGCGTGCACAACCCCTTGCGCATCCTTGCGCGCTGTGCACAGTCCCTGCGCGCACCAGCCGTGCGCTGAGCGCAGCCCCTGCGCGCCTCAGCCGTGCGTCGACTTTGCCTACCAGCGCATCTCTTGTGCGGCCTGTGCGCAACTTCTGCGTGCGTGTAGGTCTTAGCACAAACATCTTCATGGGGATAGTTGCTTGAAGTCTACACATGCAACTACCCCCATCTATGGTATTGTAGACAAAACATATCGTTTGTCAGTCGTTCCAGTCTTTATTTTGCAATATGTCAGAGAGCAAGGCAGATATCCCATCTATTGGCGCATTCCGTGGTCCGGCGCCTATTGTCAAGATGGATGGTACCAACTATGAACTGTGGGCAATGCAGTTCATGAACATGATGAAGTCTACGGGTAAGAAGCATATTCTTACCGAATCAGAGCCTGCTGAGAAGACTGAAACATATGCCTCCTGGGAGGCTGACGACGCATATGCCAAGGTCTGGTTATCTGGCACATTGGCAATTGAGATTCCAATGATATCCTCCATCAACCCACAACGAAGGATATGTGGGACATTCTGGCGGCCACATACTCCCAGGCGAAGAACGAGACAAAGATCCTGCAACTCCAGCATGATATCTTCACCATCAAGCAGAATGGTCGCCCGCTACATTCTCTCTATACATCACTGAGAGGGATGTTTGAGAAGCTATATAGCTTCATGCCCTTGACAGCTACGCCTGAGCAGCAGAAGACATACATGAATGCTACTATGGTGGGTGTGTTTCTCGCTGCACTTGATCCAGAATATGAGGCAGCACGTTCTCAGATTTTAGCGGACTCGACTATTCCTCCCATGGAGGAAGCTTTTCATAGATTGAGTAGGATCACAGTGCCTTCAGCATCTGTGAGTCAGAATTCCTCAGCTATGGCGGCCAACAGAGGCCGCGGTTTTCATCACCAGGGTCGTGGACGTACTCCTCGTGGAAGGGGTGGTCGCACTAGGCCAACATGCACATATTGTCACCGAGTCGGGCACAATGAAGACACATGCTATTCAAAGCATGGATTCCCTGCATCTGCACGAGCCGCTGAGCAGATAGAGCCGCCATCTGCTGCTACCCTGGATCAACGATTTGATGATCTAATTGCCCGCCTCAGGGGCATCATACCACCATCTGGTCCAGCACCGACTACAGAGAGTCATACTGATGCTGCTGCTTCTGCCTCTGCTTCTGCATCTACCAGTACTTCAGGTAGTACACTTGCACTCCACAGTAGTAGATCTCATATACTGCCATGGATCATGGACTCGGGCGCTACACATCATCTATGTGGCGACCAGAGTAATTGCTAATACACTCAGATCCCTCCAGGACGGACAATAGTAATTGCTAATGGCACACATTCCCCTATCACTGGTCAGGGGGAGATTAGATTGACACCCTCTATGCAGCTGAAGAATGTCCTACATGCACCACATTTTTCTATGAATCTGTTGTCAATTAGTCAGATTACGAAGGATCTCCATTGTCGAGCTATTTTTGATCCATCTTCTTTGATTTTTCAGGACATCCGTACGGGCAACGTGATTGGTCATGGCTATGAGCAAGGAGGCCTTTACCGTCTGAACCAGACCCCATTTGCTGGAACCACATCCTCTCCTGCTGGACAAGTATCTCCTCTCCTGTGGCATCTGCGTTTTGGTCATTTACCACTTCAGAAGTTGCGTCTAGTTCTACCCTATGGTCTCTCTCACACACCTATCCAGTGTGAGGCATGTCAGTTGGGAAAGCATCACAGGTCGTCTTTTCCCAGTAGTCAACGTCGGAGTAGTAACTCCAATTTTGAGTTGTTTCATGTCGATGTCTGGGGTCCGAGTCGTGTTCCCGATCATCAGGGACACAGGTTTTATATTGTATTTGTGGATGATTACTCTAGAGCGTCATGGGTCTTTCTAATGAAAAATAAATCTGAAGCAGGAAATATTATTATCCACTTTCTAAATGAAATTCAAAATGTTTTTTCCACATCTGTCAAGATTGTGAGAAGTGATAATGCCTTAGAGTTGTGCACCAACATTCTAGCCAATTACTACTCCTCAAAAGGAATTATTCACCAAACATCTTGTGCTCATACGTCTCAACAGAATGGGGTTGCTGAAAGAAAACACCGTCACCTTCTTGATGTCACAAGGTCACTTCTTATTCAGAGTCATGTTCTGTACTCCTACTGGGGTGATGCAGTCCTTACTGCATGTTACCTTATCAACCGTATGCCTTCGTCTGTCTTGAATGAACAAATTCCTTTTTCACTCATTTACCCTGACAAGGATTTGTTCATTCTTACTCCTCGTGTGTTTGGGTCAGTCGCATTTGTCCATCAGTTGTCACCTGGTACTGACAAGCTCTCTCCTAGGGCTGTCAAGTGCATATTTGTGGGGTACTCCAGAACTCAAAAGGGGTACAAGTGTTTTGATCCTGTGCGTCGGCGGTATATGATCAGTGCAGATGTTACATTTTTTGAATCTGTTATGTATTTTTCAGAATCCGGAAACATGCAGCCACCACCTATATCTCCTGATGCCGTATTCATGGAACCACCATCACCATTGCCACAAACAACACCACCGTCACCACCACCGCCACCGCCACCACCACCACAATCAGTAAACCCGCTACCATTCCATTACACCCGCAGGCTTCCTCCAGCTCATGGTCCTGACCCGTCAACTAGCTCGCCTATGGTATGTAATGAAAATATTAATGATGATGGATCTGACGACATTTCTCAGCAGGATGCATTACAGGAGCATGGTGATAACACAGATGATCTGGATGTTCCAATAGCTCTACGCAAGCCCAAGAAAAGCTGTGCCAAATATCCATTGTCAGCAGCTGTGTCCTTTGAGAGGCTATCTGGAGACTTCAGGACGTTTGCATTGGCACTCTCAGCTACAGACATTCCACGGAGCCACCATGATGCTTTGCAGGATGCTAGATGGAGGCTAGCAATGGAAGAAGAGATGGCGGCACTTCAGTCTAGAGGAACCTGGAGTTTGGTTCCTATACCTCCAGATGTTAGCCCGGTGAGCTGCAAATGGGTATTTACAGTTAAGCACAATGCAGATGGTTCCATTGACAGGTACAAGGCACGCCTAGTTGCACGGGGCTTCACACAGACATATGGGGTAGATTACCTTGACACGTTCTCCCCTGTGGCGCGTCATTCCACTCTACGGATCCTGCTATCAGTTGCAGTTGCTAGAGACTGGCCACTCTATCAACTGGACGTGAAGAATGCATTTCTGTATGGAGACTTGCAGGAGGAAGTCTATATGCAACAGCCACCTGGTTTTGCTGTTGAGGGGGAGTGTTCCAAGGTTTGCAGATTACATAAGGCCATCTATGGACTTAAGCAGAGCCCCAGAGCATGGTTTCAGAAGCTTTCAGACCTCTTTGAGAAACAAGGATATAAACGCTCCAATGCTGATCACTCCTTGTTTGTACAGAAGACGGCGAGAGGTATCATTGTAATCATGGTTTATGTTGATGATATCTTGATTACAGGTGATGATGATCAGGGCATTAAGCAGGCAAAGGAAAGGCTGGGGACCGAGTTTGTCACCAAGAAATTGGGAGTCCTTAGATATTTTCTGGGGCTGGAGTTTGCTAGAAATCCATATGGATTAGTCATGTCACAGAGGAAGTATGTTACAGATCTACTGAGTGAAACAGGTATGCTAGGGTGTCGACCTGCTACGACACCAATGGATCCTAGCATGAAGCTGTATGATGATGACACAGAAGAGGTGGATAAGAGAAGGTACAGAGAACTGGTAGGCAAACTACTGTATGTCACGATCACTAGACCTGATATATCATTTGCAGTGAGCCGTGTGAGCCAGTTCATGGAGCAACCACGTCAGGCCCATATGGATGCAATACACATGATTCTGAGATATTTAAAATCATCTCCAGGTGCAGGCTTGCTATTTAAGAAAGGAAAGGAGATCTCTATCACAGCATGTGCGGATGCAGACTATGCAGGATGCCCCAAGGACAGGAAGTCAACATCAGGATTCGCAGTCTATGTTGGAGATGCTATAGTTTCGTGGAAAAGCAAGAAGCAGACAGTAGTAGCCAGATCCAGTGCTGAATCCGAATACAGGGCTATGGCCCAGGCTAGCACAGAAATGATGTGGGTGAAATCCTTACTTGCAGATCTATGTCTTGATATACCTCTTCCTATGATGTTGGAATGTGACAATCAGGCTGCTTTGTTCATTGCAAATAACCCAGCCTTTCATGAGAGGACCAAGCACATTGAGGTCGACTGTCACTACATACGTGACATGATTCAGAAGGGGTTCATTGCTACATCTCACGTCACATCAGAGAATCAGACTGCTGATATATTCACCAAGGCATTACTTAGAGGCCCATTCCAGAAGTGTGCGTCCAAGCTGAGCATGATTGATAACTATGCTCCATCTTGAGGGGGAGTGTTGACGCATATAAGATAATTGTATCTTTTTGTTATTTTATTTTCTTGTTATTCTCTTTATGTAATTTACCCATAGGCTACTCTCCTATATAAGAGAGCCTAGGGCTATGGAATAGATCAACTCATTCTCTTTTCCCAACAGGGAGAGCAGGGAAGCAGCATTCGTGGGGGGCTCCATCGCCGGGGGGTGAGCATGGAGCTTGGGAGGGGGCGACGCAGGGAGCAGCGGCGCAACGGGGCTGGCCAAGGAGCTGGGGAGGGGGCGGCGGAGGGAGCAGCGACGCGGGCCAGGGTGCAGCGGCGGGGGGGGGGGGGAGGGTGCAGCGGCGCGGGGGGGAGAGCCGGGACAGGGGGGGTAGCAGGGAGCAACGGCGGCGGGTGGGGACAGGGTGGGGCCTGGGCGGGGAGCTTTGGTTCATACGGACCATTCGAGCAGGGGAGGAGGGAAGGAGCTGGGCACGGGGCTCGTCGGCGGCCGGAGGGGAGAGCAAGGATGGAGGAGCTGTTCGCGAGGCTCCTCGACGACGGCAGTGGTGAGGCTCAAAGCTTGGCGCTAGCGGGGGAGCGGCGCAGGGGGGATCAACTCCTCTGGGATGATGGAGCGGCATTAAATGTAAATTTGATCAACAAATTGGGTATAATATAAATGAACATAATGGAATCGGGTTAATTTTAACGGGTAAATGAACGGGGGTTAACCACAGGGTCTGTAGGGTAAGAGTTAGCAAGTTTACGGGGTCGGGGGAGGAATTAGGATGTTTTGAAGGTTGTAGCGGTAATTCAAAAAGATTACAGGGTTTGCCGGGTAAAAATCCCTAAATATTTATATGGACCGACCCATGAAAATTGGGCCGGACTTGGACTTGGGCCACTAAAAATAAAAAAAACGGGCCTTGGGCCCGGCCCAAAGCCCGAAATTTTATATGGGTCTGGTCCTCGGCCCTTCAGGGCCCGACCCATGCTCATCCCTAATTGCAATCTCTGAATTCATTAACAACCTCCACCACTTCGTCATTAAGCATGTCCCAAAATTCACGGTAGAAAGAAACTGGAAATCCATCCGGACCAGAGCTCCATCTGCATTGAGCCCCCACACAACCTTCTTAATCTCTGCTTCCTCAAAAGGTGCTACCAGACCGTCCTCCTGCGCAGCCGACAACAACTTTGCTCCTCTCCCCCGCCATCTCCACCCTTCGCCCCTCCTCCTACGAGTATGTCGCATATAATAGTTTCTGAGAGCCTGGCCCACCTACGCATCCCCCACCACCATTTCTCCATCCACCTCCACCTCATGTATAAAATTTCTCCTCCTACCAGACGCCACAACGTGAAAGAATTTAGTGTTAGCATCCCATTCTCTCAGTCATTTCTGCCTTGATCTTTGGCGCCACCCTACCTCCTCCTTCCTGTCCTCCAGCCAGAACTCCTCCATAAGATGCGCATCCTCTGACAGCTCCTCTTCGGATAATCCCCTTTGATCTTCTAGACCATCCAAGCGAACCACCCCCTCCTGGACCGCCCTTCTCGCCTCCTTTCGCTTCGCTCTCACCTACCTGGCAAAATCCATTAGAAACATCTTCAAAGATCCCAACTCGACCGCCAGACGCCCAACCGCCGAACTTTGAGGGTTCCAACTCCTCCAGCAGACCGCCACTTCCTCCCTAAAGCGCTCCACCAAAAGCTATGCCCGCTCAAACCTGAAGAAATATCTCAGCCTCGTGAATTCCCCAAACGTCCAAAGAATCGACGTGTGGTTTGAGTGAGCACGCGGCAGGGCCCATGCTCGGGAAAGCGGGAAGGTCTCCCGTTGGTGAGAGGAAAAAACAATCCCGCCTGGATCTCGACCTCACGTTGAGCCAAGTGTAAGCACACCCAATTGCATCAATAATCGACAATCCCTTCAAGTGAACAAGGTTCCAAAAATCCTCCGAGCCTGCATCCCTCCCTCCACCCCCCGGGGGCAATCCTCGGGGAGCAGAGTAAGGTTGATGTCCCCACCAAAAAGACAAATCCCCACCTCCCTGGCCTCCATCATCTGAGTCAAGTCATCCTCCAGGCAGTCCCTCCCATTGCCTGTGGGGCCGTACAAATTAGTAAGGGATCCCATCCTCCCATCTCTAGAGAGCCACCGAGAGGGAGAAACTAGTACTCCACTCTCCCAGCTTTTCAAAATTCGCCGACTTCTAGCCCGACAACAAACATCACGCCACTCCAACATCCTCCATCATTGCAAATTCAAAAGAGTCGCCACCTCTTGGAGGGTGGTACAATACCCAGGCTAACCGCAAACTCCCTATCCAACACGCTGAAATAGCTAGGGCCCCCCAGAGATGCTGACGAACTCTCTATTTCTTCCACCTCCACAATCGAAGTGAGCTGAGCCTTGCTTTGACTCGCTGATTCTGAGACCGTCGACATTACGCTTCTGCGCCTCTTCGAACCTGACCCCAGCCTCTTATACACAGTACCAAATCTTGGCAACTCCTGAGAAGGCCCTTCCCCTCTAACACCTGATGCCAGTAGCGATCTCCCTGGACTAGCTCCAGGTTCAGATGGATGCTCCCCGCCACCTGAAACCCTGCCTTCTGTAACTCCCTTGTGCAGCTCTGATACCGTGGGCCCCAAGAAAAATGTGATCGAACTCCTCCGATCTGTTTCCATCCTCCCACACACCAAATTGTTCTCTGCCTTTCCACAATCCCCACAAATCAACCCCTTCAATCGCCGTCCCCAGCTCCGCATGCCCATCTAACGATAGTGGCAAATCTCCGTCACCCCCAGCTTGTCCATCTGAACGGTAGCCAGCCTCCACCGGGAGAGTCCCAACCAAAGGCGTTGCAGGAGGTGAGGGGAGCTCCTCTGAAGTCTTCGGCATCGCGCCCACCGCTCGGTTTTCTTGGATTGGAATGTCATGAACCGGTTCCTGGTCCCCTCCTGGAGAAACATCATTTGCTGGATCCACAAACAGCCCTGTCAAAGAAGCAATCGGGTCGGGTGCGTATTGGGCTCAACCGAACCGAGACCTTTGGGCCCACCAAAACTCGAGCCCTAGGCCCCAAAAAATACGACTTGGTCGAAATATCTTGAATGGCATAAGCCGCAGTTTTTGGAAACATAACCGCCTCGCTCGGAAAGGAATCTCTCCAAGTAATTACGCCGAATTGAATTCCCCGCGGAAAATCAGGCGATGCTTCAACTGCCTAAGAAATCATCGCCGGAGGTGTCTCCCCCCCCCCCTCGCCGCCACACTTCCGACCTACCGACGCCTCCCTCGGATAAGCTTCTATGCGAATCTTGTTCTCGTCAAAGGCCAAAGAGATCTGAAACTGAAAGAAGAGCCCATACTCCCGCGCCTCCCACCAGCCCAAACATTGAGGGTGGAAGCCGTGCACCCGAAGCAGAAGGTTCAAGTCCTCACCAGGGGAGAGCCCCCCGCACTCGATGCTCAGAAACTCAACAATCCCCGCCAGGATCCTCCATACCCGGATTAGACTCCGCCACGCAAAGGGGATTCCTCGCACATAATCTGGTTTAAATTTTTAATCTCAATCAACCCATCTGAAAAACACAGAGGCCTCCACCGGAGGCTAAGGGGAGGATATTTATGTAAAAGAGAGTTTTACAGGACAAACAAGGAATACGGTGATTACAAAGTACGAGGGCATCTGCTGATAATACCAGCAATCACAAGCAAGAAGGCAAAATGCAATTATTAAGTAAAAATGTACTAAGCCTTCTCCCACTATAAGTAGGGTCGGCTACATGGATTCTTGCTCAAATCCATGTTGAAAGATTCGATTATTTTTTACGCTAGCCGTCGACTACCTAACGCAACCCCTGCAAGAGTGGGATTTGAACCCTGGTCTTTTGTGTGGTAGACACACTGTACTACCACTAGACCATTAAGTGGGTATAAAATGCAATTATTAAGTAACCAGAGCAAAAAGATTTTTTTAGTCAAACCAGATCATAAAGATCCCTTCCAAAATTTCCAATATCTGCTATCACACTACCTCCTCTAACATATCTACACTTAGTGGTGGAAGTCGTGTTTTACCTTATATATGGTTCCTCAATATATCATATAAATGACATCTTGATATTTCAGTTTTTTAAATAATTAAACGTTTGTAGGCTGAAAAAATCAAGTAATAACAGGGAGGAAAAGCATGCTTCTGAGATCTTTTTTGGTATAGGCACACTGATCTACGAGAGATGTCTTTAAATGTCAGAGGTGCCAAAAAAGTACAAGCTCTTGTTCCTAAAAAGAATTGGTCTTAATTATTCTTTGGGACGGTGAAGGGGGGAGAATAAGGCAGCGAGCCTCCTCTATTATATATTATATGCATTATTATATAAATATGTTAGCTAAAAACATAGGGTTTTGTGAATTGGCAGGAAATATAGTTCATGGCTAAGCTTTTGGTTTCCGGTGCTGTAGGGGGCAAGTGGAAGCTAGGTAATGATGCAAGGGAGGGGTAATAAGCGGAATTCCTGTAGACGTAATAAACGAAATGAATCGCCCAATGGCTTCCTTAAGAAATAAAGGTGAGACAGGCTTGATTGCAGAAATTATCCGTTGGTACTAAGATCCACCCAAAGGCAGCTACGACCCATACGTGACCCTTCATTGCTAGATTTAACCAGACTATAGAGCCATCTATTCCTGCTACTCCCATCTGTCTGGATAGGAAGAGCCCAGGGAACAACAAAAAAAGGTCTTTGGTTTCAACAGTCTATCAAATAAATCATTAAAAGAAAGGGCAAATCTGTTCCAATAAAAATCATTCGGAATAAAAACAAAAGCGATAATCCGCCTAACTGCCAAAACTTCAGTTACATACCTTCTGCAGAAGTACAGCATCACGGTACAGATATGGGCCAGCAACAGAGAGCATCTGAAAGAGTTCTGCAGGAAGGTCAATAGAAGAAAGATGGGAAGAGGAGTCATCAGATGTAATGAAGGCATCCATGCTGGAAGCAGTTGAAGCCTCATTCTGCTTATGTGAATGTATTTGACAAACAACAGCATAGGCAGGAGCAATCGTCTTCTCAATGACCCTGCTCCAAACAGAGTCCAACATAAGTATATACCGCAAAGTTTACAACCATAATGCAAGAAAAACAGTGTAAGATATTATTGTCAGAAAAAAAAACTTTGCCATTGTCAACAAGACTCAGATCAGTATCTTAGAATTTTGAGATATATTCTACATCCTTATGGGGCAAACATATGGAGAGACTGTGGTTTATTGTTAGAAGTTACTATATTAACTGAAAATGGTGCCGCCTTTGTGTGCAGTTAGAACTACAGAGTTGTCGTAATAGGAAGTGACCAATTAAGACAACCACAAGACCTGGAAATAAATCATCGATTCAATGAGAACATTTGGGAGAAAGAAATCAAGGAAATAAGCGATTATGGGTGTGCCTACCACCCAAAATTTGAACATGTCCTCAAGCAGGGAACAAATGTCAATCATGTCCAACATACACATATCATGTTACCAGTTGGTCTTCGGATTTGGCGAACGGAAAACATAAGAACATGATCAATATTCTCAGGAATGAAGTGCATATCTATCTGGGTGTGCGGTTTGATCATGTTGCACAAGATTGCAGGTGAGATTGATGGCCGCTTACTTGTCACAAATAGGTTTTATAGGTAAGTGAAATAAATTCCTACTTTTCGAAGCAAACTTTATACCTTGAGCATCTCAAGAATATCAAGACTCAGTTCATATCCGATCTCGTGCAAGATCGGGTAAACACAACTTGTTTCTTGTTTCAAATGATACTAAGGTTTCCAGCCTTTCCACCTGAGTTCAGTGTTGTAAAAGTCATCCAACTAGCCCGACTTTCCGACTAGTTGAGTCGGTGGGGAGACCGACTGGCCATTGACTAATCGATCAATAATCAGTCGGCCGACTACTCATCCCAATTAGTCGATCGGCTAAGCTGAATAGTCGACCGATTTTTGCTTGACGATACCATATTTTTTGTTTTTTTTTATAAAAGCATTATTCCAATATGCTTACTGTTTTATTTATATTCAACTACTTCTTTTATTTTATTACGATAATATAGAAAATATACAAATGCATAAGAATATATGTATAAAAATGATTTATATATTTAAAATAAATAAAAAAATCAAAACCAATTAAAATCCGACTAAATCTGATAAGTCGCCACACTACATATTAATCCTTACTCAATGCCCCAGTTGATCAAGCCCGACTAAAACCGATTAAATCCAATCAATCGTCTGATTACTGACTACCAATTTATGGACATTTGCCTAAGTCAACTGAGTATCTTAACTTGAGATTAGTCTCTATCGCAATTTTTGGTGGGCGACTATTGTACCCCCATCTCCGTCAAAAGGTTAAAGATAATGCTTCCAGTGGCAAATGCTTAGGCCTTCTTTCTATATGGCAACTCAATCCCAATGAAAAATTCAAAGGTTTCCTATGTCCTTTATCTCAATCTATCTTGGCAAGTTCAATCTTGAGCTCGTCGATCTCATCAACATCAGATCATGCAAAGGCATACTTCCTTGGATTTAGCCTGATACAGAGTGCGATCTCCAATTCCATGCTTGAATCTATGATTTTCTTCACAACATAAAGCCGATCAAAGCATACCTACGAGGATTGTATAGGACCATACGAGAACTTCTCTGACTAGTAATATTTTCTAGGCTTCTCATATCATAAAGGAATGTGCATTTAAATTTCCTAAAGTGGAGGGCAAGACAAAAAATTCTAATCCACATTGTCGTAGCCTTCTGAGAAGTCCACCTTCCATAATATCCCCTTGGTTTCTCACTACACCCAATCCGTAGCGGAGAAGAGCATGGGTCGGGCTTGGGCGGAGCCCTAAAGGCCCAGACACAAGCCCATTTAACAAAATGGGCTTTGGGTCAAGCCAACCTGCTTAATTTTTTCAAGGTTCAGAAAGCCGGTATGTGATATTCGTTTGGTCGGGCGATCGGAAGTGAGTAAGCAGATAGGTGGAAGTATATGCGGAAGAATATGCGAATTATGTGGTTTGTATTATTTTAGTTAAAAATAATAATATATAATAAAAATAGTTGATAAAATATTAAATTACATGATTCATTTCATTAAAATGAATGTTAAATAAGACGGATGTTGGCTACACAATCCATTAAATTGAATCATGTGTATACAATAAATTATAAAAGAAGGAAATGCTCCATTGAAAAACCAATGATTATTCAAATTACGCATAAGACATGCAAATACATTATTAACATCGGTAACATCGATCATCACCAAAATTTTCAACTCAGTGGATAAAGTCTAATATCAAATGATTTATATTTCTATTCCAGAATATAAAATTCTAAAAATATTGTTGATGAGAAGTAAAAAATCATGATGTATAAAGCTTCAAGAAAATATTGTTTCTTAAGATGCATAATCGATGATAATGAAAGAGATTGGGTATTAATCCTATTTAACATGCCGCCGCATATGCGGATTACTTGGAAAACATATGCGCTTTAACCGCACATGGCCGCATGGCATGAGCCCTAAAGGCCCAGACACAAGCCCATTTAACAAAATGGGCTTTGGGTCAAGCCAACCTGCTTAATTTTTTCAAGGTTCAGAAAGCCGGTATGTGATATTCGTTTGGTCGGGTGATCGGAAGTGAGTAAGCAGATAGGTGGAAGTATATGCGGAAGAATATGCGAATTATGTGGTTTGTATTATTTTAATTAAAAATAATAAGATATAATAAAAATAGTTGATAAAATATTAAATTACATGATTCATTTCATTAAAATGAATGTTAAATAAGACGGATGCTGGCTACACAATCCATTAAATTGAATCATGTGAATACAATAAATTATAAAAGAAAGAAATGCTCCATTGAAAAACCAATGATTATTCAAATTACGCATAAGACATGCAAATACATTATTAACATTGGTAACATCGATCATCACCAAAATTTTCAAGTCAGTGGATAAAGCCTAATATCAAATGATTTATATCTCTATTCCAGAATATAAAATTCTAAAAATATTGTTGATGAGAAGTAAAAAAATCATGATGTATAAAGCTTCAAGAAAATATTGTTTTCTTAAGATGCATAATCGATGATAATGAAAGAGATTGGGTATTAATCCTATTTAACATGCCGCCGCATATGCGGATTACTTGGAAAACATATGCGCTTTAACCGCACATGGTCGCATGGCATATGCAAATGCGGCTGCATATGCATATGCAGCTGCATTTGTGGCCGCATGGACCGCTTTCCCGAATAGTGATTTTTTTAATCAACCAAAGCCCAAGACCGATCCAATTTTTCTGGGTCGGGCTTAGGCCGAGCAAGTCCATATATTCAATGGTATTTTCAGATTTTTCCCACTTCAATGTGTTGGACTAAGACCTAGGCTAGTTGTAATCATATAATCAGCCATTTTTAGTACATAATTGTGGAAAGGATTGAAATGAAAAGTTGCATTCATCGTCTAGAGCTCTCTTATATAGAAGAAAAGCTCTAAGGGAAAAATACATAAAGAGATGGAAGACATAGAAATTTACAAAATAAAGATAAAGAGATATAAATATCTCAACACACCCCCTCGAGCTAGAGCATATATGTTTATCATGCTCAGCTTGGAACAACAGCGGTGAAAAGGATCCCTCACAAGAGCTTTGGTAAACATGTCGATAATCTGATCACCCGAAGCAACATGAGAAGTGAAAATAAGCCCCTTCTAGATTAAATCACATGTGTAATGGCAATCTACTTCAATGTGCATTGTTCTTTCATGGAAGGCTGGATTATTAGATATGAATAGAGCAATCTGATTACCACATTTGAGGTGCATAGGAAGAAGCACCTCAACAGTTAGGTCAGCCAGAACGTACTTGACCCACATCATTTCTGTGCTCCCTTGGGTCATGGCCCTATACTCTGATTCAATACTAGATCTAGCTACAGCTGTCTGTTTCTTACTTCCACGAAACCAGCAAGCTGCCCACAAACACATTGAAGCATGAAGTGGACTTCCTGTCCTTGGGATACCCAGCATAATGCATCCGCACATCCAGAAACTGTGAGAGACGTGTTTCTCCATAATACAAGTACTGCACCTAGAGAAGACGTCAGATACCTCAAGATCATGTTGACTGCATCCATGTGAGCCATCCTAGGTTGCTCCATAAACTGGCTAACCCCGCTGACAACAAATGCATGGCCTCAAATTTCAATGAAATTCCACCGAAATTCTCCGAAATTTCCATTTCTTTAGTTCATCGAAATCGAAACGCTCTCTTATTTCAGGATTTCAATGAAATAATACCAAAATGTCAACGAAATTTCATCGAAATTACATGTCGTTTCGGCGAAACAACAAATATAAGGGAATATACCCTTTGCTTTCATCGAAATATGCATATATTAATGAATTTTTAGTTATTTATTTGCTAATGCATTGCTTGTTAGAGTGCTTACATTGTTTAAAGAAGATCCTTTAGTTACTTTCTTTATTTTATATCTAAATCCAAGCCAAATCAGTTAGATATAATAATTTAAGAGTTAAATTAAAGTTTTAACTGAAGATATTATATTTATATTTTTCTTTATTTTGATATATAATTTCAATAAGTAGTTATCATATTTCTTACCTCATTCTTATTGAAGTGGTGCTCACATGTCACCATTCTCTATACGTTCAAGAGGAGAAATCAATGACTTCTAATTACCGTTCCAAATCAGGTTCTGGTTCAGAGCAGCATACTACTTTTTGACTATCAGAACGATTGGATGGAAATTCAATGTAACATGTCATACAAATATCTTATTATTAGCAAAAAAATTTATTGAGTTAAAGAATACTATAAAATTTTATTTTTTTTTAAAAAAAGTTTTCAAATAATTTCCCCAATTTCCAACCATTTCATCGAAATTCCATCAAAATTTCTCTTTCCAGGCTTACCGAAACGAAACCAAAATCCGATATTTAAGGCCTTGAGCAAATGATATATCAGGCCTAGTAATAGTAACATACAACAACTTCCCGACTAGCTCTTTGTAACATCGCTTATCCACCTCCTCATATTCATCATCATAAAACCTAGCATTGTGATCCATTGGAGTAGTATCAAGTCTATATCATGTCATGCCCGTCTCAGATAGAAGATCAATGACATATTTCCTTTGCATCGTTATCATACCATGCTGATTTCTTGCAAATTTTAGGCCAAGAAAGCAACACAGCTTGCCAAGGTCCCTGGTCACAAACTATTGTCCAAGGAAATCCTTAACTTCTTGAATACCATGGTCACCACTGTCTGTAACAATAATATCATCAACATATACCAAAATAGCAGTAGATCTGACAAATCCATGTTGTTCAATCAACTCTGAGAGCTTCTGAAACCAAGCCCTCTGACTCTACTTAAGGCCATACATGTCCTTGTGGAGTTTACACACCATACTAGACTCACCCTCAGCAACAAACACTGGTGGTTGCTACATGTAAACTTACTCCTGCAGGTCTCCACACAAGAACACATTCTTGACATCTAATTGGAAAAGTGGCCAACCATGTACCACAACAACAACAATAAGAATCCGCAGTGTCCTCAAAAGGTGTATCATCTAAAACATCCTGCACCTCAAGCTGCATATGCAAATTACCAGTGCCATTAGTAGAACTCAAATTCTCAGAACATATCTTGGACATGTAGGATGATGGAGGAGGCACATGAGCACGAGGTTGGCGCTGGTAAACCTGCGGAAAGAAAGTAGGTGTGGCAGGCCGTGGGGGAGGTGGTGGGGTGATGGTGGAGGAGAGGGTGGTGGTGGTGGTGACGACGATGTAGGAGGTGGTGATGTAGTGGAGCATGGAGTAGGCGAAACCAGAGGTAAAGGCATATAGACCTCTTCTCCATTCTATGAAGGAATGAGCATGTCGCCTGTAGGAGAGAAATACATAATGGACTCAAAAAAGGTGACATCAGCACTAACATAGTACCTTCGTCGAACAAGGTCAAAGCAACGATATCCCTTTTGGCTCTTGGAATACCTAACAAGCATACACTTGAGAGCTCTAAGAGAGAGCTTGTCAAGACCTGGAGACAACTGATGAACAAAAGCAACAGATCTGAAAACACGAGGTATAAGAGAAAACATCTGTCTTGCGAAACACAATCGAGAATGGGATCTTCTCCCCCAGAATCGATGAGGACATACAATTCACCAGGTAACATGTGGTTAGAACCGCGTCCCCCCAGTACGAATGAGGAGCACGACTCTGGATCAAAATAGTCCTGGTAACATCCAAAAGATGGCGGTGTTTTCGTTCAGCCACCCCATTCTGTTGAGAAGTATACGCACAAGATGTCTCATGCACAATACCATAGGATCTAAGGAACGAAGAAAGCTGAGTACTGCAAAATTCAAGCACATTATCTAAAAGTATAAACTTGACATTTGCAGAAAACATATTTCTTTTTCATAAATAAAGGAATTAATAACATGACCAGCATCAGACTTGTTCTTAAGAAGAAATACCCACGACAATCTAGAGAACGCATCGACTGCAACAAGATAAAACCTACGTCCCTGATGATCTGGGACATGACTAAGACCACAAATGTCAAAATGAATCAACTCAAAAAGACTATGACTACTTCGACCCTGACGACTCTGGAATGTGGACCGATGGTGTTTCGCAAGCTGGCAGGCCTCGCACTGAAAAGTAAATCGAGGAGAAATCTGTGGATGAACGTGCCACAACATTTGCAGAGGAAGATGACCAAATCGAAGATGCAACACATAGGGAGAAACAGATCTAGTGGGAAGTGAAGAAGCACCAACATAAGGAGATTGGACCGGTCTGTAGAGGACACCTTGCTCACAGCCAGATCCAATCACCCCTCGTAAGAATGTCCTGAAACACAAGAGCAGAAGGGTCAAATATGACATGACAATGTAAATCATTGGTGATTTGACTAATGGATAATAAATTCATAGAAAATTCAGGGGCGTAGAGAACATTCTGAAGTCGCATTGTAGGAGTTAACTGCACCTCCCCTTGATCAGTAATGGGAGAGTGTGTCCCATCTGCCATCACAACTGATCTTCCTGAGTGAGTTGGACTATAAGTACTAAACTGCCCTCTGTCAGTGCAGATATGATGGGATGCTCCTGAATCCATAACCGATTCCGACAAATCTGCCCTGTAACAATTAGTAAAAGTATATGCTATACCTGATGTGGACGTTGAAGCTGAGGTTGCTATCTCTAATGATCCTGAATGAGAGCTAGTTGACCCAGGAGCATGCATAATCTCCAAAGACGTGCTACTAGTTCCTCAAATCTCTGACCAGATGCAGGTGAAGAACTGCCAACCTGCTGAGTCTGTTCTGCCACATGTGCTGAAGTTGGAAACCCATGCTTAGAATAGCATGTTTCCTCATATTAACATGGCTTGTGGTAGTAAGTACAAGGCTGAGAGGGCCGACTACCCCCTCGCATGCCACGAGTACCTCAACTACGATACCGTGTAGGGCTCCCCCTACCACGAGATGCGGCCATGGCTGAAGATGTCTGAAACAATTGAGTACCACCATAAGATATAGAGAGCCTGCTCAAACTACGATAGGTCTCCTCCATCAAAGGATAGTGGCATCAATAAAAATCTATGTTCTAGCAGCATCATACTCAAAGTCGAGAGCCACTAGAAAAACTCCGGTCATCACCGAATCCCTATATGTCTTGAGCTGCTCTGGTGTGGTAGTCAAGGGAATGTAACCATGTAGCTTCTAAAACATATCCCTTAGGACGACCATTCTGCTTCAAAGTGAAGATGTCATGTTGAAGTTGCAGAATCTTCGACTCGTTCTTCGCCAGATAGTACATAATGGCGAAATGTTCCACATAGCCTTTGTTGCGGACTGACACAGTATATCGTTGATTATCTCCATGGATACAGTCCCAGATAGCCACACACGTGCATATGCATCGCCTGCTTCCCATGGGGCATTAACCCCAGTCTTGTCACCAGGCTCCACTTCTGTGAGGATATGCTTCTTGTCATTACATTACATTAGGCTCATGAACTGCATGGCCCATAGTTCATAGTTCGTTTCATCCATCATAACGATGGGTGTCAGACCTTCGAAGGCACCTAGGCATGGAACATTTGCTTTGTTGTCTGACATGACAACAATAATCTCCAAGACTGGGGTTGCAAACTGGAATAATCGTGCATCCATATGTCCTCCAATGGCTTTAATGCTTCACCTGCAAATCTTTGGTCCTTGCATATAATATTTCACGTAGAGGCTTTCGCAATTGGTGATAAGATGGAGGAACAAATCCTCTCCCAGCTTGGACAATAGCCTCCACTACCACCTCAAATAGTTCTTGTTGTGCAACATTAAAAAGGGATGTCACCTGTATAGAATAGATAATATAAAACAATGCGCTTTTTCTAGGCGCACGGCCTGGGGCGCCTGGGCGGCCACCTAGGCATGCCTAGGTGCGCCTTAACATCTATGGTCTACACAGACATATAGGAAGACGATTGTGGGTGTAGACTCATACCACAACCTCTTCCATTCATTGGAGGCTTCTTTACGTACTTAGAATGGCTTTGGATGATCAAAAACACACCCTAGGAACTAAAGCAGACCTAGCAAGACCTAAAAGAAGGGGGAGACACATCCATAGGCTTCAGAACAAGGCTGATGGTGCCGGACCCCCGGATTCCAATGGCAGCCCGTAGCGGTCGACCGCAATCCCCTAATGTTCGGTGACGGTCAGCGGCAGCTGTAGCTGTTGCCGCTGCTTCTTGGAGGCAGCGGTTGTGGTTGCCTGTCGATGCTTCCTGGCAACAACGGATGTGGCTGCAACCATTGTTACGCGGATGTCGACAGAGGCGGTCGCACGAGGGTGCGCTAGGGTTTTAGGTGAGGTAGAGATTCTATGGCACAAGCTCCGGTCTAGGACCGTCACTCTGATACCATGTGGAAAGGATTGAAATGAAAGTTACATTCATCGTAGCCCTAAAGCTTATATAGGAGAAAAGCTCTAAGGGAAATTACATAAAGAGATGGAAGAAATAAAAAATTCCAAAATAAAGATAAAGAGATATAAATATCTCAACAATAATCATTTAGATCTCGTTGGGACATTCCCTACTAGCGACGTCTTGCATCGCACGAATGCAATGAAAAGTTGGCAAGGACTGCTACACCGATGCCCAGATGTAGTTTAAAATTTACAAGGACTCTCGCATGAGGAACACATGCGAGTAAATATTCTAGTTCCGTTGCATCGCTGCCCGGATGCAGTCCAAAAGTTGCAAGGGTTCTCGCATGATGGATGTATGCGAGTAATGAAGTTAGTCCAAAAAAGGTTGCAAAGGAAGTTGCGGATAAGTAGTTGGAAATTTGGAATATTGGCACGTTGATTGGCAAATCAATGGAGATAGTAGATACGATGGAAAGAATGAAGATTCAGATATCCAAGAGACAGAATGGATTGGAGAGAAAGCAAAGGAGATCGAGAAGATAAGCTTTAAAATTTGGTATTCAGGTAAAGATAAGGGCAGAAAGGTGTTGCAGTGGTTGTTCATAAGGATTTGAATGATTGTGTGGTTGAGGTGCAAAGATTCAAGGATCGGATTATTTTGCTAAAAGTGGTGCTCAAAGAAGAAGTACCAAATATCATCTCAGTTTATGCACCACAAATTGGTTTACATGAAAGAATTAAACAAGCTTTTTGGGAGGATTTTGATAAGATTATACAAGCAATCCAATAAAGAGAGATTATTTACCTATGTTGAGATCTTAATGGACATGTGGGAAAGGATGCTTCAGGATATGCTAGTATTCATGGAGGACATGGTTTCGGGGATAGAAATGAAGAGGGGAAAGTCATTCTGGATCTTATAACAGCTTATGATCTTTTCATAGAAAACACTCTCTTCAAGAAGAGGGAGGAGCATTTAAATAGTTATAAGAATGGCTCGACTAGAACACAAACAGATTACTTTATGTGGAAGGAATAGAATCGCTTGCATTCATAGAGCCCTATGGCTCTCACATATAGGAGAAAAGCTATGGATAAATTACATAAAAGGTACAAAGAAAAAATGAAAATAAGAAATAAACACCAAGGGCATGTTTGGTTACTGGGTTGGGGTGGGTTGGGATATCCTCCTGTGAATAGTAGCTGTTTGGAGGGTTGGGATGGTTGGAATGATAATTGTGATGTGATGTGACATTGATTATGTGTTATATTAATGTTTTTAATTATTATAATATGTTTTTATGTTAATAGGTGTATTTGAACAAGGTTAAAAACAATTATACCAAAGAAATTGTAGGGTCAATACAAGTAATCCCAACCCAGGAATGCAGGGTTGGAACTAGGGGTATGCCAGAGTACCCCGAGGTACCCTGGCAACCTAACATGCCCCAAGAGATACAAATATCTCAACACTCCCCTCAAACTAGAGCATAAATGTTTATCATGCTCAGCTTGGAACAACATCACTGAACTGGACATCTAGTAAGTGCTTCGGTGAATATATTTGTAGTCTAATCTTCAGTAATAACATGGGAGGTGGATATGAGTCCCTTCTGGATCGTGTCTTTACTCTCAAGCATAGTGGCAATCCACCTCTATATGCTTGGTCCATTCATGAAATGCAAGATTATTGGCAATAAATAGAGTTGCTTGATTGTCGCATAGAAGCTGCATGGGAAGAGGTACCTCAACTGCAAGATCAGTCAAGACTGCTCTAACCCACATCATCTATGTGCTCCCCTGAGCCATGGCTCTGTACTCAGAATCTACACTGGATCTAGCAACCATTGTCTGCTTGTTGCTCTTCCATGGCACGAGAGAACACCCAACAAAAACTGCAAAGCCAGATGTAGACTTCCTGGTGAAGTCTTCAAATATCTTAGAATCATACAGGCATCATCCATATATGCCAGCCTGTGCTGCTCTATGAGCTGGCTCACCTTGCTCACAACAAATGATATGTCTGGCATTGTGATAGATTCCATTTTTTCTGCTCCCAAAGATTATGGAACTAGAGTCCAAATGCTCTCTCGAGGAGGAATGTCCAAGGGCACATTATCTAAAAGGTCTACAGGTGCCATTTCCTCCTTAGAAGTTTCCTCATCAGGCCCATGCACCTTATCTCATGCGAGCCCGTAAGATGGAAAGACTTCTTCAGATTCGGGTTTACCTTGTATGAATCATTTAGTATTGTTGAGCGTTCACCCGTTCCTTTGTGGCACCCTTGACCCGATTGAGGAGAAATCATAATTTACATAACCAAGATCTGCATTAGGAGAAGCACCCCAATTCCAGCGGGGATGCACAAAGATATTTCCATTGTCGACATGCCCTTTGATCTCGAATACTCCATCAAAGCATCTTCGACTTCCACAGGTGGCAACGCCTTCAAAGAGTATGCATGTGATCATCCAACTTCATCCTTCAGTGTTACTTGGCCACCAACCACATTCACGGGTGGGAGTAGCGCACAGACAGAGAGAATTCACATTTCAGGAACTTATAAGCGATATTACGCCCTTCAAACCTTAGAAGGCAACTAGCTAGGAAGAGATGGACTATTACACGCGATCTCCAATAGAACATCATGCGAGTGTCCATTCTATACGCCATTTACAATAACGGCTAGAGTCTCACATATACCTTGCAACGCCCGACAAACAACATTAGAGATACGACAAGTTAAGGGGAGCCCACATATTTGCACCACCTTCCAACACAGATTACAATGACCCACCCGGTATCCTTAGTCTCTACCATAACACTTTGCCCTTACATATCCAGGTGAAGTTCAACAACCGGTGAAACTCCAGATTTTTTAGGGCTCTAGCGCATACCAAATATGCTTCCTAGCAGGATCACACTCCGACAAAAGGACTGCCAATAATCTTGCCCACTGAAGTCATAGTGTCCCAAACAAGGACTCCAAGCACTTGCCAGCGAGAAGCATGCTTAACCATTTATAATCACCATCGACTCATTATCTCATACCCGCTGCTTCTGAAGATCTCAACACCTACACTGACGATGGCCCTAGCATTACACTTAAAGCAAGCAACAAGATCTCTGCAATTGTGAGCAAGGTGGTTCTGTTCCACAACATCTAAGCACCGCCCACACAAGCTTAATGGCTACACTCTACTCGACCTATGATATTGACGAGAGATGAAAGTTATACCACAAGGTCGACTTCCGCCTCATAATCCATGCCTTTCCAGTGCACCACCCGCCACACGCCTTCGCATGCCATCTCAAAGAAACTTCTTACCGTCCATTATTCAACGTAGCAAGCAGTAATAACTTATAGTGTCAAGTAGTATATTAGATGGTATAAGTTGTATATTACAACAATAATAATATTTATACCGATTAGCAGTGTATTATAATATATCAAGTACTATAGTAAGTGTTAAAAGTCATGGTACAAATCTTAGATTAAAACTTGAAAGTATATTTAGTATTAAAATCAATAAGTGAATGTAAAATGCTTAATGCTTGACAGGGTTTGTAATATCAATAGCTTGAAAAGGGGTTAAATCGGATATCAGCAAAAATCATGGAAATGGCTTAAAACGATTTTCCTTACGAATTAAGATCATAGAACACGTCAATACTTCATCGCATTGCGCATATCATAATTTAATATACATAATAACATGTTTAAAGATATAAAAAAGTAACCAAGGAATTCGGTACAAGATTATATATATTATAGATTACATCCTTTACAAAAATAAATAATCAAAAAAACTAAAGAAAAATTATATTTAAATTATTAAGTAAAAAATATGCATAAAGTGCTAATTAAATAATTACAAACTCATTTCCTAAAGAAAGATCATGCCCTAAGAAGATTACAAACAAACCTAATAATACGGTAAAGATCCAATGCAAACAGGTCGAATTCTATAAGTTAAGCTTTGCAGGTCGCATGCGAGACCTGTGCTGATATATTGCAATGTTTAAAAAAACAAACTAATCCATTAAACCTTATATACCTCCCTACAATCTCAACAAATACAAGAAATCATAAGGTTAAACACTAAGAAACGCTCAAGAACACAAAAACATATAGAAGCCCTAACAAATTCACCTCAAAATGCATACAAAATCACCTTCCAAATGCCTTCTCTAAAACAAAAATATCAAGCAACATGTTTATCGGACAAAATATTAATCATATCATTCAAAAGGTGGGAAATTTACATAGAAACCATGCATTTTGATAGTTTGTTGCATCGGTGGATCGACAAATCACCGATATACCACATAATAAAAAACATTACACACGGATATCACCATTCAAGACCCGTCGACACCGATCTATAGTCGATATATTGATGATATCTCGTGAATCTTGTAAGTTGTATTAACATTAATGAATGGCTATTTATTTAGTATACGCTTTCAATTTGAATCACGACAAGTAATTGAATAACTATTAACGAGTTTTGCATGAGCAAGTGTTTTGTAGTATATTGATTACCATATTACGAACTTGGATGATGAATTTGTCTTTGAAGCTTGATATGTACAAAGAAGTGGGGTGAAATATATTTGTTTACAAAGCTTTCTCATTTTTCAGATTTTATAAGAAAAAAGTTATGTTTACTGTTAGTTTTAAGGAATGTTTTCTTTATAAAACAAAATGAGGCTTACATATCGACAATCTCAAAGTTTAGTCCTTGCCTCAATGACAAATAACCACCTTGATACACATCACATTTAAAAAAAACTTGGCACCAAATAGCCAAAAGGATTCCTCAAAACACCCAACCAATGGTCGGATTGACTCTGATACCATCTAGGAAAACACAAAACAAAGAAGCCACACAAGGATATACATAGATCTCCTGGACTATCAGACTATGGAAAGAAAAAAGCACGGAAACCTAGACTTCAACACCGGAGGGGTCTGTACAATATTAATAGAATGATGGATCAAACGGATTGACACCAAAGATCCGCTTAACTCAAGTACGGCCTTCAACACAAAACCAAACTTATCTTTAAACTTAACAATAACACATGCAAAAACGAGAAAATCAACTAAAATTTCAACAACCAAGCTTTTTCTCATTGATATGTTGCATCTAAATAGATCTAATTTCAATCATGCTCGGATTAAGATTGAAAGATTATATAGCCTTCTTAATGGTTTCTTAGGTCTTCCAAACCTCCTTTTGCAAGCCTCTCTATCAACATTTCAGATTGTCGAACCAAAGCATTAGAGATGTCATTCTTTGCACAAGTCCGAACCCACCCTAAACAAGTATCCCTTTACATCTAATATTCACATCTGGACTCAGATTGTTTTTGTTGCTACTTTTAACTTTCCAATAAATCTTGGCAATTTGCAATTGAAAAAAAGCACTGAATACTTTTTGGAAGCAAGTACTTAATTTTTCTACACAGGGTCAATTGAGCAGGATATGGCCTCATATTATTCATCAATAAAGATTAATAATAATAATAATAATCTGCTAGGAGGGTGGAATGGTTTTGAAGGAGTAAATTGGAAAACTTCTTATAACATATAAAGGAATCACACAAACGATATCAAATTGGATCTAGCTCAATTGAATGAACCACTCGAGCTAGACAGTTAATGAGCTTAAGGGTCTGCTTAAACTCAAATACTACAAGACATTTTTGTTGAGCATGAACAAGATCAGCTTAAATATCATTATTCTGTCGAGCTAAACCCAATCTGGAGTTGGCTTTTCTAAAAAGTGAACATCCATGATTCCAACCACAGATTTAGTTAAAACAAATCAAGTTATAACACCTTCAGTGGGGCCAGATAATTCTCATAGATAACGTTACTAAAAAACTCTCATAGATGAAAATAAAAATGCCTATGGTGAATTAGATAATACAGTAAGGGATAAGAAAAAGGACAAGGATCAGTCAGGAGGACCATAACAGGATTCTGTGTAGAATAGTATTAGATGGGGATAAAAAGAAAGAACAACATTAAAAAAACCTTCAGAAGACTAGTCATTTCAGGTTAAAAAATCATCAATTTCCCCGAATTCTCGGGAAACATAGGAGTTGATTAATAATTAGATTAACACTTAAATATTAAATTAATAAGCACATCAAATTAGAAACTAGCATTTTAAGACAATGATCTGAATGAAATCAGCAAAACATCATATGTCGTTCTCTTAAGTGCCAGAAAGCATTACTAACTAGATAAAATACAATGTGAAATTATGATACCTAATCAACCCATCACAAATTTGTACATGTTCAGCTGGATTCAGATGAGCAAGCCTATCAAACAATATATGAGCATGGTGCCTGGAAAAGAACAACTCGAGGTTAACTTTCTAAAGCATGCAACCATAAAAAGGAACAGAAGCAATAATAATCAGAGAGAATAAAATTTTTTAAAAGGAAAAGCCAGATAGAACAGGGTGACTACTTATACAGCTACCCACCATTCTTTCACAAAAAAAATGGTTTCAACCTAATTATAGAGAGCTTTTAGGCCCTTGGCTCGTTACAATCTACAATCCATTCCATGTGTTAATCATAGCCTCAAATGCAGATTTCAGTGTCATTCCATCAGTCAGAATTACCAGAATACAGCACACTGAGATATTGATATATTGTAGAGATATAATTGCATGTCGGTACCAAAAACCGATGTAATGAGGAGCTGTTATAACCTTCTTCGAAGAGAGGGGAAATCGAGACGAATTTGGAGAATCTATTTCTTTCTCCTCCCTTCACCAAGAAGATTGACCCAGTTCAATAGTTTCAAAAAACCGCCTTGAATTCAGATCGATACTGGAACTTATAGGGAAGAAAATGGATTTATGGATGGAATCAAATATGCAGTATTTACATAAATCAGTCTTCGGTTATTGGGGAACGCTATTGATTAACAATATTCATTCTATATTGTGTCCCTATCATTTATTCTGATGGGGTGCCCTACTGCTTAATAAACGCGAGAAATGCTTTTTTCAAGGGATATAATATTTAATGTTTATGTATCTTTTATCTATATTTCTTTTTTCTCTGTCTACCTTATGTAATTTACCCATAGGCCTCTCCCTATATAAGAGAGCCTAGGGCTCAAGGAATAAATAACTTATTTTATTTTCCCAGCATGGTATCAGAGCGGCGGTCCTAGACCGGAGCTCTCGTACCGAAACTCTAATCCTATCCCCACAGTCAACCTCCCTTGCGCCCGTCTCCTAGGGCACTCGCAGCCTGGGATTCCGCCGCCCAGGCCGCGTTCTCAGCATGTCGCTGCCTAGGGCTCATGGCAGCCCCGGGGCTCTCGCCGCCCCTCGCGATCCCGACCGCGGTCCTCGCGGTTTGCCTCCCCGCTAGATGGGCCCCGCAGCCCATGTCGCCTTCCTGCGGCTGCGGCCTTGCTGCTCCCGCAACCCTGCAGTTCATGTGGCCTTGATGCCCCAGCAGCCGTCCCAAAGGGTGGTATCAGCTTTCCTCAAAGGGCCTTTCACGGCTAGGTCATCCTTCACAACCAACACATCTCCGTGTTGATGGGTTTGGTCGCTTGAGTCTACACATGCAACCAAACCTCTTTATGTCTGTGTACACAAAAGTCCATCCAATCTACCACACTAGTCTTCTCTAGTCATCATGTCAGAAAGCATGATTGATATTCCCACCACGAATGCCTTCAGAGGTCATGCGCCTATTGTGAGGATGGATGAGTCGAGCTATGAATTATAGGCCATGCAGTTCATATGCCTAATGAAGTCAATGGGTAAAAACACATTCTTATCGAGGAAGAGCCAACGAATAAGACAGGGTTGTATGCCTCATGGGAGGTTGATGACGCATATGCTCAGGTCTGTTTATCTGGTACCTTGATTCCAGACATTGCCAACGAAGTCTGGCATTAGCCCACTACTAAAGCCATGTGGGACATTCTTGTTGTCACTTACTCAGAGGCCAAGAATGAGACAAAGATTTTACAGCTTCAGCATGACGTCTTTACTAAAGCAGAATGGTCGACCCCTGCATGCTCACTACACTGCATTGCGGAGAATGTTTGAGAACCTTCATAGCTTCATGCCCCTCACAGCTACTCCAGAGCAGTTGAAGACCTACCAGAATGCCACCAATGTGGGAGTTTTTCTAGCCTCTCTAGATTCACAATACGAGGCTACTTCTACTCAGATCCTGGCAAATGCTACCATTCCTTCCATGGAGGAGGCCTTTCGAAGATTGAGCCAGATCAATAACTCCAGCCCTGCTCTAGTGCCAAATTCTTCTGCTATGGCGGCCTCTCGTGGAAGAGGTGACCCAACCCACTTCCGTGAACGAGGACCACGTGGTAGAGATAGTCGTGGCCGTGGACCGCCTTGTACCTACTCTCATCGGACAGGTCATACCGAAAACGCGTGCTTTGGTCATCTCCTACAAGCAGGTTTCTCTAGGAAAGACAATGGTCATAACAAATGGGACTCATACTCCCATCACTGGACAGGGGGAAATACCTTGACGCCATCCATGAAGTTGCAGAATGTCTTGGATGCCCCTAATTTCTCAATGAATTTATTGTCGATTAGTCAGATTACTAAGGATTTACATTGTCGAGCAATATTTGACCCATCATCTCTTGTGTTCCAAGAGATTCTTACGGACAGAGTGATTGGGTGTGGTCATAAGCAAGGCGGGTTGTATCGACTCGTCCAAACGCCATATGCTGGAGCATCCTCACATTCTACTGGACTTGTCTCTCCCTATCTATGGCATCTGCGCTTTGGTCATCTTCCACCAGTGTTGTAAAAGTTGCCCGACTGACCCGACTAGTAGGTCTGACTAGTCTAGCCAGTGGGGTAGCCGACCGAGTACCGACTAATTCCGACTAAGCAGACTAGTCGACCAATTTTTAGCTTGGAGATACCATATTTTTTTTAGATTTTGTTTTTTTATAAGCAAACTTTGTTTTATTTAAATTCAGTTACTTCTTTTATTTTATTAAAATAATATAAAAATGTACAAAATCTATGTAAACATATGTATAAAAGTGAGTTATATATTTAAAATAATCATAAAATTCAAATCCGATTAAAGTCTGACTAAATCCGATTAGTCACCCGACCACCGATTAATCCTTAGTCAGTGGCCTAGCCGACCGAGTACCGACTACCGACTTTTGCAACCATGTCTTCCACTTCAGAAAATATGTCAAGTTCTGCCCCAGATCTCACCTCGCTCGTCATTCAATTGTGAAGCATGTCAGTTAGGGAAGCATCATCGGTCTGTCTTCCCTAGTCATCAGAGTCAAAGCAGTAGCTCCCTTTTCGAGTTTTTCCATTTAGACATTTGGGGTCCAACTCGTGTTCTCGATCAGTCAGGACACTGTTCTATTTAGTTGTTGTAGATGATTTCAGTCGTCTGTCTTGGATTTTATTGTTGAAGAATAAATCAGAAGCAAGCAATGCTATTATGAATTCCATTAAAGAAGTGCAGAATGTTTTTTCCACTTCTGTCAAAATTGTGTGAACCAATAATGCTTTTGAATTCTGTACCAATATATTATCTCAATTTTTGTCATCACACGGCATCCTTCATCAAACATCTTGTGCTTACACGTCCCAGCAGAACGGTGTCGCAGAAAGAAAGCACCGTCACCTTCTTGATGTCACTCGTAGTGGTGCACCGCATTCATTCTGGGGAGATGCGGTTCTCACTGCATGTTATCTCATTAACCGTATGACCTCATCGGTGCTGGGGAGAAAATACCTTTTCTCCCTTATTTTCCCTGACAAAGAATTATTCTCTCTTACACCTCGTGTTTTTGGGTCCGTCACGTTTGTCCATCAGTTGTCTCCAGGAGTGACAAGCTCTTTCCGAGGCTGTCAAATGCATTTTTATCGGGTATTCAAAGACTCAAAAGAGGTGTCATTGCTATGATCTGTTACACAGGAGGTATTATGTTAGTGCATATGCCACATTTTTTGAGTCGGTCATGTTCTTTTCTCCAACAGGATACAGGTTGGCACCATCAAATTCAGATGATGAAATCTATATTACTCCTCCACCCATATTACCATCACCACCTACTAAACCACCGACACCACCACCTCCACCTCCACCACTGTCACCTCCACCAGCATTACCTCATTCCATTATTTTGGTTCCTCCTCTACCCCAACACTATAGTCGACGACCAGCCCATGCTCATGCTCATGGTCAATCATCCAATATGCCTCAGGTTTGTTTTGACAACATTAATCTTAATGATGGGTCTAATGATGTTTCTCAGCAGGGGCTCTTTCAGGAAATGGATGACCAGGCAAGTACTATAGATGATGCAGAACTTGATTTACCTATTGCTTTGAGGAAGCAGAAACGTTCATGTGCTTCATATCCGATTGCTTCTCATGTCACCTTTGAGCAGTTGATAGGTGACTTCAGGAGGTTTGCAGTAGCCATGTCCGTTGTGGATATACCACGGACATACCAGGAAGCATTGAATGATAGTAGATGGCGTCTAGCTATGGAGGAAGAGATGGCGGCTCTTCAATCGAGAGGTATTTGGAGCCTTGTTCCAGCTCCTACTGGAGCATCTACAGTGAGTTGCAAATGGGTATTTACAGTGAAGCAGAATACAGATGGTAGCATTGACAGGTACTAGGCTCGACTGGTGGCCCGTGGGTTTACTCAGGCATACGGGGAGGATTATCTTGACACATTTTCTCCAATCGCTCGTCATTCTACATTACGGATTCTTTTATCTCATGTTGTGGTTCGATATTCACCCTTGTTTCAGTTGGACGTCAAAAATGCCTTTTTGTACGGTGATCTCCAAGAGGAAGTCTACATGCAGTAGCCACCAGGATTTGCAGCTGAGGGGGAGTGTTCAGAGGTATGTAGACTTCATAAGGCAATCTATGGCCTTAAGCAGAGCCCGAGAGCTTGGTTCCAGAAGCTCTCAGATTTGTTTAAAAGGTAAAGGTTCAAACGGTCGAATGCAGATCATTCCCTTTTCGTGCAGAGGAATCCCTGAGGTACGACCACTATTATGGTATATGTTGATGATATACTTATTACATGAGATGATATGCAGGGAATAAAAAGAGCAAAAATATTTCTGGGCTGTGAATTTGTTATCATGGATATGGGTGCTCTTAGATACTTTCTGGGATTGGAGTTCGCCAGAAATCAACAAGGGCTTGTGATGACTCAGAGAAAATATGTCACTGACCTACTAAGTGATACAAGCATGCTTGGATGTCGATCGGCTACTACACCCATGGATCCAAGCATGAAGTTGTATGATGATGATATCACGATACTGATGAGGTTGACAGAAGGAGATACAGGGAACTGGTGGGAAAGCTTCTTTATGTTACCATTACCAGACCTGATATTTCATTTGCAGACAGTCGAGTGAGCCAATTCATGGAACAACCTCATCAGGTACATATGGATGCTATACAAATGATACTAAGATACCTTGAATCATCTCCAGATGCAAGACTGCTATTTAAGAAGGGTGACTCTATCACTATCTCAGCATTTGCAGATGCAGACTATGCAGAATGTCCCAAGGACAGAAAGTCTACATCAGGATTTGATATATTTGTTGGAGATTCCCTTGTCTTATGGAAAAGCAAGAAGCAAACCGTTGTTGCTAGATCTAATGCTGAATCTGAGTATAGAGCCATGGCACAAACATGTACAGAAGTAATGTGGGTTCAAGCAATGCTAACAGATCTACATATAGAAGTCCCTCTTCCTATATCACTGAAATGCGACAATCAGGCTGCCTTATTCATTGCCAATAATCTTGTGTTCCATAATACGACAAAGCACATTGAGATTGATTGCCATTATATACGCGACATGATCCAGAAGGGATTCATTTCTACATCACATGTCAGCTAAGGGGATCAGACAACAGACATCTTCACCAAAGCCTTACTTAGAGGACCCTTCCAGAAGTGTTCATCCAAGCTGAGCATGATAGATATCTGTGTTCTATCTTGAGGGGGAGTGTAGAGATATATTTTATGTTTATGTACCTTTTAACCATTTTTCGTTTTTCTCTGTCTACTTTATTTAATTTATCCATAGGCATCTCCCTATATAAGAGAGGTCTAGGACTCAAGGAATAAACAATTCATTTTATTTTCCCAACATTTATATACTAAAAAAAAGAAACTACGACACACTACAAGTTTAATAATTAAAAAATCGATTTTTTAAAAAAAGTATGAGATAAAATATACTACACAGAATAAACTCGCTATTATACACGTGATAACTACAAGTTCTATGGTGAAAGCATGTATTGTCCTCTGTGTTAATACTGAGAACGTCTACAAGTTGAAGGATTATTGCAACGAGTCAATTGCAATTTAGTCATAATGTGGCCCACATAAAAGGTAGATCACAAGCTTCTCATCTAACCAAGAGGACAAACCAAAGATATACGACAAAGATATTGAGAAACAGCGAGAAATTTCAGACAATGGAAAAACTGGATATTTTACAAAGGAATATGTACATCACCAAATTCAGGAGACTGCCTGTACCAGGCAATATATTGGCCAAAACACTGGAAATCTATATTACCGAGGGTATTGATATCGGCAACATGGTAAAATAATAGTTCAAGCGAAATATCACAGCAATAAAAGAATATCTAAGCCCATGGTGCATCAAGAGTTTTGTCCACGAGAGAAGAAAAACAATAAATACAGACAAAGCTGATGAATTGTCCAAATTTTCCCTGCTATTTGAGGGCAGAAAGCTTAATGTACTACCAAAAACTCAGAGTGCATAAAATATGAAATACCCTCCACGTGAAATTTTATATGGTATCTAGGCTGCTTTATTAGCATTTTGGACATCGAATTATATGAAACTCACACTAAAACCTATGTAAAAAGACATTCAAGAAGAGCGGCAGAAAATCTGCTCAGCTAAATAGAAGAAATGTAACAGTAATGACAACAATCTCATGCATTACAGTTGTGAGTTTTTTTTACTTAACCACACGCAAACAACAACAATAACAACCCTTCTCTTGCTTTAAGTGGGATAAACTACGACGATTCGTGAGTTTGAGTCATGAAATTAGATTAAAAAAAATAGCACCCTTTTCAATAGCATCCTTCCAAGATTCATTTAGTTCCCCACCCCTTAAACAGGGAACATTTTTTAATATCTCGCACCTTCAATCTGAAGCAATAGGAGGCCATATTCACACATGCGGACCAGACAATTTATATTGTCAATCAAATTATTCCATCCGCACACATCTGCTCATACGAAGAGTCCACCTGATTGTTTTCTTTTATTAGGGAGGATGATCGTTTTTTTCAATCAAGGGAGGCTGATGATGTCAATTATTCAGTATAACACAAAATTCAGATATCTGAAGATCAACAGGAAATTGGACTAAAAAGAAGATCAATGGGAAATATTAGACTCATAACGGACATACAGGATTTCGAATGTGCCTGGTTAATAGAGGCCTCGAAATGCTAAAGACAAGATGCATTGCAGGTTTTCAAAACTTCGATTAGATTTTAAGTTCGTCCTTTACTCAGAATTGCTAGAAAAGAGCCATAAGTACTTAAAAGATAAGAACTCCAATGTTAGAGATAAAAAATTCACTTACAAAACGCATTACAAAAGCACACAACTAATTAATAACCCAGTCAGTTGTCTGATGATGCTTCAGAAGGCATATATCCCACTCCAGTTAACATATTTTTCTTGAACGTTATATGTTTGAGAGTTACAACTCTCAACGTTCATTAATCACTTTTTAACTGCTCTTTAAACATTCATCTCATTAACTGCTCTTTGAACATTCCACTCCCCGAAAGATTGCTTCACGTAGTTGATGACCTAAACGATAGCCTCTTTATTTTCTAATTCAGCTAACTAAACTATCCTTAAGTAAACTAAGTAGCATGAAAATGTAATTACCTTGAAATGAACACAATTACCAATTAATTTGTATTTTGGGTGGTTGAAAGGTTTTTTGTTCGTTTCTGGTTAGGGTTTTTTTAACTTGTGCCCCCTCTGAGATTCTGCAACAAAAATTATGCCCTACATTTTTTTGCAATATCACTTGTGCCCCTACCTTCTTGTGCCATAAACAGTTGTGCCATTTGTTAGTTTGGTCGATTTGTGATGAAGGAAAATCATATTGCTATTGTTCCCTTATAATTTTCACTGTGTATCTCCTCTCAATTCCCTCCATCCTCATCCTAGCAACATGAGCCTAACATTCATGAGCGAGCCTACATTTTCTAGGTTCGACCCGTATATTAATCGAGCCTAAACATGTGTTCATGTTCGGCTTGTTTATATTCGAACTGAATCCAAATCGAAACTCTTTTTAATCGAATTGAACCTAAGTGAATATCGAACTTGAGAATTCTTTAATAAGAGAGAGTGAAAAGAAGAGAAATGGAAATATATAAGTGTGTCTATAATTAGAATAAACATTCATTCCGTTTTTTTCTTTATCTAACTCATCTTCATCTTTTGAAAAAATTAGATTAATAAGGACTCGTCTCTTTGAAAAAAGTATAATTATAATATATTTTTATACATGTTTAGATGAGGATAAGGAATAATGTGGAGATATGCGATAAATAAAGTTTATATTTGTTCTGTTGATTTGAGGATAAAGAAGGAAAAGTACACATAGATGATGGTTGTTGTAACCATGATGTGACTATATATTTTGGGATAGTTTATACCGAGATAAAGCCTAAGTATCCTGTAAATATTCAGGTATCTCTAGACAAAGATCACTTATCCTGAGACAAAATCCACTTATCTCAAAATAAGGATCAATTCTACATATAAGGATTTGTAAATATGTATACGTGTGTGTTTATCGAGCTTTTAACGAATCGAACTTGAGCGAACCTAAGATTTTTAGGTTTGGTTCGTTTATTTAATCGAGCCTAAACATGTGTTCAGGTTTGGTTCGTCTGTTTCCAAACCGAATCTGAATCGAACTTTTAACGAGCCGAACCTGAGCGAATATCGAACTTGAGAATTTTCCGACACCCCTATCGGGTCATGTGTGGGGCTTCGCCAAAGCAGCAATCTTCTTTGCCAGAATGGCCTACTTCTTTGTACGTTTTGATGCCTTGTTAGGTGGTTTCGAAGCCTTCGTGCGCGGTGCCACCTACGATGAAGCCGTCGCGGCCATCGCAATGCAGTGATCTTCACAGCCTTCATGGGTGTCGACTTCCACTTCGTCCTAATCACCTTCAACTTGACGGGTGCAAGCTTGGGTTGCGTCGCCGTGATGATGGCTGCATTAGACTTCAGCTTTGCACCAACTATCATGAAATTCATTGTGGATGCCGTTGTCAGTCTTGACCTCCATAAGGAGCAGGATGAAACCACATGAGAATGCTTAATAGGGATGATCTATTATGTTTTCTCTCAGTGAATACAAGGTGTGTGGGGCCGCTTATATAGCCCAACCAATATCACCAAGATCCATTAATAGACAATGTGGGACTAACAAAGTTACATGTGGTAAGTGGAACGTGGAGAAATCCATATACCCACATACACAAACTCTTCAATAGATACATTGTGCTTGAGAGATTTTTATATGACCTTTAAACTCTCTCAAGTTAATTTATTTCTCTAAAACATACTTGTATGGTTATTAACGTGGCTAAATGGAATTTTTAAAGGCTATTTTTCAAGAATTAACTATTTCATTATCATCATTTATACCATATATAGTATATATAAGAAGCTAATTATTGATATTTAATTCTATATATTAACAAATGACATTCACTTGTTGGTTTAATTGGAACTACGTGTATTATTTACACAAAAGTGACATATGTGCAACATAAATAAAGCTAATTGTTTGCTTCACTACAATTTTCTTTATCTAATATGATTCTCATCGAAATATCATCAATAAATCTCTTCAAATTAAACAATATCCGCAATAGGTAAATTATATAATAATCTTTAAAAATGAACAAAAATCTGACAAGAGAAGGTAATCGCAAGGAAAAACAAATAACAACACAGCCTTCTCCTACATTAAGTAGGGTCAATTACATGGATTGTTCCTTCATTCAGATCAATTTTGGGGCATTCCGGGACTTAAATCCAAGTAAATAAGATCTCTTCGGATATCTCCATCCAACACTTCTTAGACTTTCCTCATCCTCTCTTAGCTGTCGCAACAATCCAAATTTTATATCTTCTAGCCAATGCAACAACAGGTCTCCTTTGCAAATGGTTAAACCATCTTAAATGATTCTCTCCCATCTTATCCTCAATAGGAGCTAGACCAACTTTCCTTTTGATTAAATCGTTCCAGAAAATGCTTAAAAACGGATTCCAAGTATCTAAAAAAATTCTTCGAAATGTTATCTTCTACAATCTTCACCTTGATTCCTTCGTCATTGCTTCCATCAAATGTGCACTTCATATAGTCGGTCAGAGCCTTCTTATACAAAATCCTTTAGTCTCTAAGGCATGTCTCTAAGCATCGAGCTTCTCATTGCTCCATATCTAGTTTCATCTACCAACATAATATCCTCAACAAACAACATACATCAAGGTACTTTAACCTGAATGTGACTAGTCAACTCATCCATGATCAAATTAAAAAAGAAAGAACTCAAAGATGAACCTTCATGCATTCAGATGATGTTGTCAAAAAAGTCGATCTTTCCAAACCGGATCCTTACATAAGGTGAAGCCTCATCATACATATCATTTATAAAGTTAATGTGCAGGGCATGCACCTATCTCTTCTTCAAAACACTCCACAAGATCTCTTGTAAAACTGGTGTTGAGATAAATATATCTCGAAATCTATTTTATGTTTTCTTTGTATACTTATCATGTAATTAACCCAAGGGCTTTTCTCCTATATAAGAGAGCCCTCGGTCTATTCTAAATGCATGATTCATTTTTCTGTCAACATGGTATTGGAGCAACGATCCTAGACAGGGGTTCCCTTATCCCAGCCTAACCCTAACCCTACACGCATCCCCCCTTCCGTCAGTCGTCGCCATGCTGCACAACCCCCAACTCCTCCAGCGTTGCCGTCGGGGTGCAGCACCGGCCTCCAGTGCCACCACGTGGGGCTTCTCCTCGCTCCGGGACCGCTGCGCGGGGGTTCCCTACCTCCTATGCCATCGCACGAGGGGTTCCTAACCTCCTGTGCTATTGTTTGATGCCCCGCAGGGCCGTTAGGGGCTCCAACCAGCCCTGTCGATCGTCGAGCTACCTTTTTCCTATGGCCCGCATATCTGATTTGGTCCGCAAACAGTGAAATCTTCTGATTTATCACACGTTGTACAGATCTACGGCTCGCAAGACGACATAGGGATGGTTGTATGAGTCTACAAATACAACCAAACCTTCTTATGGTCCTGTAGACACCTTCTCGACGATTTACTTCCCACTTGTTCCGCCTTCCGGCTTCTTGTTGGTACAATGTCAGAGAACAAGGGTGACATTTTCTCTTCTTCCGGTGTCTTCAAGGGCCCTGCCCCTATCGTGGCGATGGATGGGACCAACTATGAGTGGTGGTCCATGCAGTTTCGCACCCTGATGCAGTGCCATAACAAGGAGCACATTCTGATTGATTCAGAGCCGACGGACAAGACTGGGGCCAATGCTTCAAGGAAGCAAGATGACGCCTATGCTCGCATCTGGCTCTCTGGGACATTTACAACAGAGATTGCTAATGATATTGTTGACCAGTCAACTGCAAAGGCTATGTGGGACATATTGGCAGACACATACGAGCAAGCAAAGAATGAGAGCAAGATTCTTCAACTGCAGTTCGACATTTTCTCGACCAAACAGAATGGTCGATCGCTCTACGCCCACTTCTCTCATTTGAGAGGCATGTTTGAGCGACTACACAACTTCATGCATATTACCACCAGCAATGAACAGCAGCAGGCATATCGGAATGCCACAATGACCGGAGTCTTCCTGAGATCTCTTGACTCTGAGTACAATTTCGCTCGTACTCAACTTCTGACAAGCGAAAAAATACTGCCGATGGAGAAGGTTTACAAGCGATTGAGTACGATTACTATCGCATCCACTACTACGGCCCAGATGACTCCTTCTGCTATGGCAGCTACTCGTGGCCGGGGAGGGTCGTCTCAGTTGCGTAGACGTGGGTCGCGTGGTCGAGGGGAGGCCGAGAGCATGGTCCTTGTTCCAATTGCCAAAGTCATGGTCATTCTGAGGAGACATGCTTTCAGAAGCATGGATATCCAGCGTCTGCACGTGTTGCTGAGCAAACTGAGGCTTTTTCTGCGCCTACTCCGGATACTCATTTAGATAATATTGTCTCCAGACTTCGTGAGATGATGAGCACTCATATGACTCCAACTCCAGGTTCCACAGATGCAAAAGATGTACTAAGAAGAGTTAGAACGAGCGCATAACCTAGTCTCAAAAATGAGCGAGAAAAATCGTGTTATTTGTAGTTCTCGCTTGAGGCCTGAATTCACACTTGATAAATAAATGAACTCCCTAAATCCAAGTTCTGACTCAGATAGAATGCGCACTCGAGAAGGCTCCGTAGAGAATGTCCGGGCTCCGGACTCACTGAAGTTTGGAAAGTCTCGCTGATGTGACTTTTCGGGTATGACTGAGAGAATTGCAGGACGTGACTAAGTTGAGAACAAAGAAATAGCTCAGAAAAACGCTGAAGAAAGCAGAGCACAAAGGCAACTACTGTCAGAGCGTCGTCTAGTTCATCAAGTATTCATTATGTGTTTACCAGTAGTAGCAGTTCATACTTGACTGATTGGATTATGGACTCTAGAGCGTCACATCATATGTGTGGAGATCGGACGCAGTTTGTTCATACAGGTCTATCCCACCTGGCATATCTGTGGTCATTGCCAATGGGGTTCGCCTACCCATTGTTGGTCGGGGGAGATTGTTCTAGCCCCTTCTATACATTTTCCAAACGTCTTATATGCTCCAGACTTTCAGATGAATCGTTTGTCCATTAGTCAACCTAAAAAGATTTACATTGTCGTGCCATCTTTGATCCATCTTCTTTTGTATTTCAGGACATACTAACTGGCAGGGTGATTGGTCATGGCCGTGAGCAAGGTTGCAAAAATCAGTAGTCGGTACTCGGTCGGTTGGGTCACTGACTAAGGATTAATCGGCAGTCGGACGACTAATTGGATTTAGTCGGGCTTTAATCGGTTTTGAAATTTTTAATTATTTTAAATATATAAATCATTTTTGTATGTATATTCTTATATATTTACATAGATTTGTACATTTTTTATATTATCATAATGAAACAAACGAAGAAATTAAATTTAAATAAAACATTAAGCATATTAGAATAAGTTTGTTTTAAAAAATTAAAAATAAATGGTATCTCCAAGTAAAAATCAATCGACTAATTGACCTTAGTCGGAATTAGTTAGCACTCGGTCGGCCACCCCACTGACTAGACTAGTCGGACCTATTAGTCGGGCCAGTCGGGGGATTTTTACAACAGTGGCCGTGAGCAGAGAGGATTGAATAAGCTTGCCATACCATCATGTGCTGGAATTGCTACTATTCCTACAGGATATGTTTCTCCTTTCATGTGGCATCTCCGCTTTGGCTACCTTCCTCTCCAGAAGATGTGTCATGTGCTACCACAAATATCTACTCATAATACACTGGATTGTGAAGTCTGTCAGCATGGGAAGCACCATCGCTCCTCTTTTCCCAGTCGTTCGAGTCGTCACAGTAGTCGGTCTTTTGAGTTGTTTCATTCTGATATTTGAGATCCTAGTCATGTTCCTGATCATCAGGGGCATCGTTTTTATATGCTTGCTGTGGATGATTATTCTAGACTATCTTGGGTGTTCTTGTTAAAACATAAGTCTGAAGCAGGTGCTATCATTAAATCTTTTCTTATTGAAGTCAAAATGCTAATGTGAAATTCATTCGTACGGATAATGCTTTGGAGTTTTCCACATTACATTTGTCTGAATTTCTCAGGTCTCTCGGTATTGTTCATCAAACCTCTTGCAATTACACTTCTCAGCAGAATGGTGTGGCTGAACGTAAACATCGCCACCTTCTTGATGTCACAAGAACATTGTTGATCCATAGTCGTACCCCTCGTTCTTTCTGGGGGGACGCGGTTCTCGTTGCTTGCTATTTGGTGAACCGCATGCCGTCCTCCATTATTGGAGAGAAGGTTCCCTTCTTGATTGTGTTTCCCAAGAAGGAATTATTCTCTCTCACTCCCAGAGTCTTTAGATCTGCGGCCTTTGTCCACAATTTCACTCGTGGCCGTGACAACCTCTCGCCTAGAGCTGTCAAATGGGATTTTGTTGGTAATTCTCGAATCCAAAAAGGGTATAGATGTTTTGATCCTGTAGAACGAAGATATTATGTGAGCGTTGATGTCACTTTCTTTGAGTCGCTTATGTATTTCTCTCCTACAGGTGACAGGTTGTCCAATGCTACTTCTGGAGAGGACGTTGTTGTTCCTCCATCTTTATCTCCTCCACCATATGAACCCCATGTTGCACCTCAGCCTTCTCCACATCCACCATCTCCACCGACCCCACCACCTCCACCGACCCCACCACCTCCACCTCCATCTACCCAGTCCAAGTTCTTACCCCTTGTTTACACTCGCAGGTCTTCTACTCGCCCCTCTGCTTAAGCGTCGTCCACATCATCCACCACACATCAGGTATGTCATGAACACATTGTTTCTACTGATGGCACTGGAATTTTGCAAGATACACAGGACGAAATGATTCCAGAAGATAGAGAGGCAGATGATCTAGAGATTCATATTGCCCTAAGGAAGCCTTGTCGCCAATGTGCCATGTATCCTCTTGTTGCACATGTTTCTTTGGATCATCTTTCAGAGGAGTACAGGAAGTTTGTAGTGGGACTCTCTGTTGTTACTACCCACGTACATATCAGGAGGCGCTATAGGACAGTAGGTGACGACTTGCAATGGTAGAGAAGATGGCAGCTTTGAGGTCGCGTGGAACATGGAGCATTGTATCTGCTCCAAAAGACACCTCTGTTGTAAGTTGCAAATGGATATTTTACAGTCAAGCAAAGGGCATATGGTAGTGTGGACCGCTACAAGGCAAGTCTTGTGGCACATGGGTTCACTCAAACCTATGGGGTGGATTATCAGGATACCTTTTCTCATGTGGCCAGACATTCGACACCACGCATTCTTCTTTCTGTTGTTGTTTCATGGGACTGGCCATTGTACCAACTTGATGTGAAGAATGCCTTTCTATACGGGGACCATCAGGAGGAAGTTTACATGCAGCAACCACCAGGGTTTGCTAATGAGGGGGAGTCCCAGAAGGTGTGCAGGCTCCACAAGGCGATTTATGGCCTGAAGCAGAGTCCGAGAGCTTGGTACCAGAAGCTATCGGAGTTGATAGAGCACCAGGCCTTTGTGCGGTCTACTACGGATCGCTCACTTTTTTGATCAGAGGACACAAAGAGGTATTATTGCTATTCTTGTTTATGTGGATGATGTTGTTGTCACAGGGGATGATGACCAAGACATTCAGACTGCCACGGAGTTCCTAGGTCAACAGTTTGTGACTACGGACCTTGGCACTCTTCGATACTTCCTTGGTTGGAGTTCGCCAGGAACCAGCGTGGTCTGGTGATGACCCAGAGGAAGTTTGTGATGGATCTCCTTTCTGAGACAGGTATGACAGGATGCAAGCTTGCTACTACCCTTATGGATCCGAGTATGAGATTATATGATGACGACGCTGAGGAGGTAGATAGCAGGAGATATAGAGAGCTGGTTGGGAAGCTTTTATATGCCACTATCACCAGGCCCGATATAATGTTTGCAGTAAGCAAAGTTAGCCAATTCATGGAGCAGCCCAGAAAGTGCATATGGATGCTATCTATATGATATTGAGATATTTAAAGAACTCACCTGGATCGGGTCTTATATTTAACAGGGATGCATTTCTTGAGGTGACAGCTTGTGCAGATGCTGATTGTGCAGGTTGTCCCAGAGACAAAAAGTCTACTTCAAGTTTTGTTGTGATTGTCGGGAGCCCACTTGTCTCATGGAAAAGCAAGAAGCAGACAGTGGTGGCCAGATCAAGTGCAGAATCTGAATACAAGGCTATGGCACAAGGGTGTGCAAAGATGATGTGGGTTAGATCAGTATTGAACTATTGAGGTTCCTCTTCCTATGCAACTTTTATGTGATAATCAAGCTGTACTATGCTTTTCATGAACGGACGAAACATATAGAGGTGGATTGTCATTACACTAGAGACATGATCCAGAAAGGTCTCATATCTACCTCCCATGTTTCCACGGGAGATCAGACGGCTGACATGTTCACCAAGGCCCTAGCTAGAGGTCTATTTCAAAGGTGTTGCTCCAAGCTGAGCATGATAGATATATATGCTCCAGCTTGAGGGTGAGTGTTGAGATAAATATATCTCTCGGTCTATTTATGTTTTATGTTGACCCAAGGGCTTTTCTCCTATATAAGGGAGCCCTCGGTCTATTCTAAAAGAATGATTCATTTTTCTCCCAACAACTGGATCATAAGCTTTATCTGAATCATTAAAAATCACATAGAGGTTCTTTCTTTTAGCTCTATAAATCCACATTTTTCTCCTAAATAGGTACGTGGCCACAATTATAGAGCCACCTGGCATGAATCCATATTAGTTTTATGATACATTGGAAACTTGCCTCAACCTTCTTTCAATTACATGCTCCCAAATTCCATAGTATGACAAATAAATTTGATACCTCGGTAATTCTTATAATTTTGAATCTATCCTTTATTCTTGTAAATAGGCACCACGATTCTTTTCCTCCATTCTTCGGACATTTTCTTGCTTCACCAAATAACATTAAATAAAATCATGAGCCAAGCAAAGCCTCGTTCACCAAGAACTCCCCAAACTTCTTTTAGAACTCAACATGTGATTGCTTCTTAATCTTATCACAGCCGATCTCAGGCCCAGGTAAATGATGAGGGTTGTGTTAAGTAGATGGCAGACATCGTAAAATAGTCGGATCTTTTCAACGTGATTTAAATGCAAAAGAAAAAAAAGTCAAAAAAATTCCTTTATCTGAGGTGTACGCCTCACCTCGCATTACCGCCCCCATTACCTCAGGACCGCCTCAACCTTCTAAGGCGCATGCCTCGTAAAAGCCATCTGAGGCCTCGAGATGTAGGCCTCGACTGCCTCGAGGCTAGCCTTTTCATACCATGACTATGATGATTACTCTGATTCTCAATGTTTTAGTAATGGGTGTTGCACCAATTTATCTAATTTATTTTACAACTGGCTGCCTCTTACGCAGGTTTATAGTTTTGAACTTTATACTTGGATAGAGAGATTCAACCATTGAACTTCTACTAAAAGAAAGGAGGTTGCATTATACAATTAAGCAGTCTTTTATTGAGAACTACCACTCTAATGTTGGAATTCATTTTGATTTTACCATTCTTTGTGAAGTAGGAATTTCAGAAGCCAACAACAAAAGAAATATGAGTTATTTTCATAAAATGCAGAGGCTATATATTAGCCAATTACGTCTATACTTTCTAGACCAGAGCAGCCCATCGGGGTGTGCTCATAACAATCACGGGCAAAAGTTACAAGTATCAGCTCAGATATGGATTAGAGCTACCATAAAACCCGACAGCAGTGACCACAGCAAGGCTTCATTATATACATGTGACAGGTTACATAGAACTGGAAGCTCAAAATTTAAAAAAAAACAAAAAGACATGCTGAATGCAGGTAATGATGACCCAGAGAACGCTGTTGGGACTATTGGAACAGGCACAAGTTACAAAGTACAAATAGCAACAAAAAGCAACAGTACGGTAACTAAAAGTGGCTCAACAGCTCCATACCAATCATTTACAGATAGAAAACCCATTAACAGTCCCAGGCATTGGTTGTTCTCAAGTTCAGGAGCACGTTCTGCTACAGAATCGCTCTCCATGTCTAGAGCAAGATATAAATCTGTATTTCCCTCTTGCTTCTCCTCATCCAAGAGATCTTTCCCTGTAGCCGCAAGGTTTATCTTGCCAATTTTTTTAACCTGAAAGGTTCTTCTCATTCAATGAAAATTTCAAAAACTAGCAGATTTCAAAATAAAAGTAGCATCATGCATCCCGTGCAAGATGTAGGAGCTCAAGAAAGCAGAAATTGTCAAAAATCCTCTAAACTCACCTTTTATAGTCAAGATAGGAGGATTAAACATATACAGGAGAAACTTATAAAATCGTTCAAAATTACTAAGAAGATGAAATATATCTAACTATTAGCTCACCCAAATAGGGACCACTACATCTACCAAATTCTATATATGTGTATGTATATCTTGCATATCTGGGCATGCATATCACATATCTCTATGCATGTGTTTGCGTGCCATGATGCAACATTTAGAACATGTAGCATTGACGATAAAAAGATTAGTAGTGATCTTTGGCATCATACCATATGGTGAAGTGAGGTCTCTATTAATTATATCTGTTTAGATAAGTAAGATTCAGGTTCCTTGGATGCAAGGCACACTACTCAATTACTAGAGCACTAGATTGAGTTAACAAGACTTCAAAAGCTTCTGCATAGTAATGACAGAAAGTGCTTTTTACCTCCTTAGGAAGATCATCGGCATCTAGAAAGATATTACCAATATCCGCATTACCAATTTTACCATTTTTAATCAATAGTCACAAATAAAAAAATCTCATAAAATTATGATAAACCCAGGGAGAAAAGGCTCCAGCTATTCAACCCAATAAGATTGAGCATAATCGTCTTTTCCAAAATGAAAGACCCTCTGGTAGATTTTGCAGTGATAAGCCATCTACATATGTACCAAAAAGAATCTCGGCATCTAATGGTGCATCAACTAACTATTGTGCTCCTCTCGATTGCATTTGCAATGTCATGAGTCAAAATTGTCCAGCACAAAATGTTTGCTAGAGTATGTCACATGTATAGATGGATAATTGGATCCCTCAATGGTCAACAGGATTACTCCCACGTCTACTGTTAGTGGGACTTCAGTCTGACTGTGGGGACTATATAAGAAGTCCCACACCCATTGTATCAGTTGAGAGAGAAAGCCATAAGAACACCCAGCCCTTGAGATCCCACTCCATATGGAGTAGCGTTCCACATTATATCCCGGTGCTCATTCCATGTTTTCTATCTCTTTATTATTGATCCGCTTCCGCAATATCATTTTCTAGATGGTATCAGAGCGAGTTCGATTCTAGAGAATTTACTTTATGTTCATGATTTGTTCGAGATTCGATAATAGAGCATATTCAATTCTGATTTTGTTTATTGAATATGTATGTTTTCAAAGTTCGTTATCATTGGAAGATCTCTTCGTGTTCATTGCTCTATTAAAGTTCGAGATTCAAAAAAGTTCTTTGGTTTCCTGAAACGCAAATTATCCACCGTCATCGACAACGCCGATCTGATCGGTTGCAATCTCCAGGCCATCTCTAGAAAGCTCATCAAGGCGCAATCAATCTCCAGACCATGCCACAAAGCCAATGAAGAAGATGAAGATCGAATAAGAAAAGAGATGGGTTTTTCGAACCCTCTCGGATATGTGGCATAACAGGCAAGACCTATATTCCCAATCCCAATTGGGTTCGAAACCCAATTTGAAGAAAAAAGAGGCTTCCATGACATGTTATGTGATGGGATCTCTAAGGGTTCGTTTGGAACTGGGTTGGAGTGGGTTGGGGGAACCTGATGGGAATAGTAGCTGTTTGGGGTGGTTATGAGGGATGGAGAGGTTTGGAATAAAGAATGTGATGTGATGTCACTATGATTTGTGATAGAATCCCATCCCAAGAAAAGAGGGGTAAATCGGGTTACCCCGGGGTAACCCGGTTACCAAACGAGCCCTATGTTCTCGTATGAGAGAACCCTTTGTGAAGATGAATCCCTGGAAGAAAGAATCTCCAAGGCGATCTCGCGCTTCCTATTCCAGCAATAGGTTCCGCACCCACCAACACACAAGAAGTCCCGCGATCAGCATGGGATCAAATTTCACCAATTCGATCGAATTTCGGTTTCGGTGGGTGGTCGAAATTCGGCCTAAATGGCCTATATCGGTCGAAATTTGGGGGTCTGGTTCGGAAAAGGATAGAAACAGTCACCGAAACGAAACCGAAATCTGACATTTAAGGCCTTAATGATCAGTCGTTGCACAGGAAGACGAAGAAGAAGAAACACCCGCCCGATCAATCCTGCCTTGCCTTCCCGCGCAATCTTTGGTGACGGTGACTCCATCAGCGGTGACGACTGCGATCAAGAAGAGGCCTAGGGCAGCAGCACCAATCCCCGGATAGAAGCGCCATCGAGGACAGCAGTATCACGCGAAAGGGTTTCCCCGAGGGGAAACCTAAATAGGGAGGCTCCCTTTACTTTTGTATATGGCCCATCGGGCATGTTATATCTTTTAAAAAAATGAAAGAAGGGGGTGGGTCGTGATGTCTATGGGGCCCAATTGGGCTAAGCTTTGAAAAAAAACGGAAAGAAGAAGAAAACGAAGAAAGGAAGGGGTCCAGTACCAAAAGAGAAGCTGTGTTTTAAAGCCCGGATTGGGTTAAGCTGCATATTTTGCCCAAATATTTCTGTGTCTGCAGTTTAAAAAAAGAAAAGAAAATTGAAAAAAAAAGGCACGTACAAAAAAAGAGAAGCATAATGTAAAGAAAATTGAAAAAAATGAAAAAAAGATTGGCTTATTAATTTCTTCGTTTTTCTCATCTTCATGTATTCTCCCAACTTGATTGATGTCATTTATTCCGACCAGTATGAGAGAGAAAGGGAGTATTAAGTAAAGTTCTACATGTCAGATTCAGATTCTCTACTTCAGATTCCAGATCTGATTTCAGACTCTACAGTTCAGATTCAGACTAAGTATTAATGTTAGAAAATCAACATGCGGAAGCGAATATCAGAGAAAAGATAAAACATGAATAAACATCAGGATTTTACGTGGAACCCTACTCCGTGAGGAGCGGGATGAAACCACGGGAGAAGCCCTCAAAGGGGCGGATATTCTATTGAACTTTCTCATCAGTTACAGGAGGCCTAGGGCTCCTTATATAGCCTCCGCAAGGCCTCCAAGTCCCACCATTGGACGATGTGGGACAAAACTCAGTGGTGGGTTTACCCACCTATTACATAAGTGACGCATGCTCCAAATACTCTAACACTCCCCCTCAAGCTGGAGCATGCAATGCTCAGCTTGGACAAACAGAAAGAAACTCAACTCACAATACATGACACTACAGACAATATTAACCCAACGCGCACAGCTGCTGCAGTCGAGGACGTTGCTTCTCATGGCGTGCATGTGAGGAGGACGAACGGGCTGGAGTGTGAAACTGGATCTATCTGGCTCGGAGAATGGTACTCTACTCTGGAGTCCCTATGATTCACATGAAAACTCTGGCCGAACAACAAGAATGACAAATGATTGGCATGCGTCGTCGTCGAGTCTGAATCAGAGATTAGTAGAGTCTGAACATTTGACCGATCTGGAAAATCCGACATCTGAATCTTGAAACAAGACCTGTGACTCTATATATACTCCCCCTTTCTCCCATATTGGTCGGAATGACATTGTTGACAAGATAACATAATACATAAATATGGGGAAAACATGAATATTCTCAAAAAATTTCTCTTGCGACTTTTCTTCATTTTTTTGTAATAAGCCGTCCATTTATTTTGAAGTTTTTAAGTTGTTCCAAGAAACTTTCTTTTTTCCGGCTTTTGCAACATTTTTCTCAAATATTTTCCGCACGGGTTTTCTTTGTGCGTGCTTTTTTTAACACATGCGTACGACTTTTTCTTCGTACGCGCCATTTTTTTAAACAAAGAAAATACAATAGCCCATTTGGCCTTACAATAATGTAGAGCTCTCTTCCTCTTTCTCTCTGTCTCTTTCTTTTTTCCTTTTTTTTACATTTCACCGACCCATTTGGGCCCAACTCTCTCTTCACCCCCCCTTTTTAAAAATAAAATAAAACACACGGCAAGATCATTTGACCCTCACAGCATTTTTTTTAAATATACGGCCCATTCTGGGCCCTTTCCTGGCTATCGCAACACTTAGGGTTCCAATTGGAACCCCAATATCAAATACCGTCGCCGCCCCTGATGGAGAGATGGAGAGGCTCGAAGCGCGAGTTTCGTTGCCGATCTGGAGGTGCTGGCGGCGTGGGAGAGAGAGAATCGGGGGTGCTGCTTGGAGAGCGTCGCTGTCTGCGTGAGTAGGGAGGAGCGGTGCGCCGCTGGCAGGAGCATCTGGGGCTCGTGCAAAGTTTGTCGCATGGGGATGCACGCTAGATGGGTGCGTGCATGCCTGCGGAAGAAGATGAGTCGTCGCCGCCGCTAGGGAGATGTGGTTGTGCCGACGATGTCTCCGTCTGAAGCACGATTGTCGCGCCTGTAGATGGGAGTCGATGGCGTGTCGCCTGTGCGGGCCTTGCGTGTTGCCGCCTTTAGGGTTGCTGATGTGGGGTCTGTGGCGCGCCTGTGCGCCGCCTGGGGGCCTGTACGACGCGATTGGATGGTGCGGCGAGGGCTCGCCGCACCTGGGACTCTGGATGTGAAGGTTTGCGGCTGAGGGGTTCGACCCGATTGCTGGAGCATCTCGCGCAGGGCTTGGACTTCATAACATGCGACCAGAGATGCTTGGTCGCCAGAGATGTGGCCTGATGTGAAGATGCTTGGCGGCATGACGTGAGACACAAGATTGCGACAGATCTAGGGTTCCAAATAACCCTAAAATAAAAAAACTCCCGAATAGAACATGAAGAACGGAACAATAATCTTCACAACTCATCTTCAATATCAACATCGAATCTCGACAAATAAAGCACATGAAAACCTCGAGAATCGGACCCGCTCTGATACCATGTTAGAAAATCAACATGCAGAAGCGAATATCAGAGAAAAGATAAAACATGAATAAACATCGGGATTTTACGTGGAACTCTACTCCGTGAGGAGCGGGATGAAACCACGGGAGAAGCCCTCAAAGGGGCGGATATTCTATAAAACTTTCTCATCTGTTACAGGAGGCCTGGGGCTCCTTATATAGCCTCCACAGGACCTCCAAGTCCCACCACTGGACGATGTGGGACAAAACTCAGTGGTGACGCATGCTCCTGGAGGGATCCATTTACCCACCTTACATAAGTGACGCATGCTCCAAATACTCTAACAATTAAGATTGTTTCAGAGTCTACAGTTCGATGCGCACATGTATGCGATCATTATTTGAGAGGTCCCCATCTTTGATTTGGACTCGGGGTTTTCATGTGAATCATAGGGACCAGAGTAGAGATCCCATTCTCTAAGCCATTGTGGGCTTAGGGTTTTCATATGGTTTCATAGAGACTCCAAAATAGAGATCATGTTCTTTGAGCCATCATGGGAAAGACCGGCTCTCCGATGAGGAGACCTTCAAACTCCATTCTCCAGCGACCATGGACTCTGACGAGGATGTTTTCACGGCTTTTTCCAGTTCAGTCCTTCAGAAAGATGTAGCAATTGCAGGCCAAAGTTATCCAGATGGAGACTCATTCTAGTTTCAGTGGCTCTAACAAACGCAGTACAGAGCACATGTTCTCCGACGAGGAGACCCAATTCAGTTCACACTCCGGCTCATCAGTTCCTCCTCACTAGGCACGACATGAGAAGCAACATCTCAACAGGAAACAGTAGAGTATGCAAACTAAGTTGATATTGCATGTAGAGCCTTGTATTGAGAGTGTGTGTTTTCTTTCTATTTGACCAAGCTGAGCATTGCATGCTCCATGTTGAGGGGGAGTGTCAGAGTATATGTCACATGTATATATGAATAATGATCCCTCCAGAGTCCAATTACCACATCCACGGTATTAGTCCCACATCTACTATTAGTGGGACTCTGGTCTGTCTGTGGGGCTATATAAGAAGCCTAACACCGTTGTATCAGTTGAGAGAAAAGGCAATAAAGAATACCAGTCCTTGGAGAAACCTTCTCCCGTGATTTCATCCCGCTCCTTATGGAGTAGGGCTCCACGTTAAATCATGATATTCATTCAATGTTTTATATCTCTTTATCTTTGACACGCTTCTGCACTATCGTTTTCTACAATATTCAATAACTCAAGTTGGCATATGGGCACAAGACCATCAAGAAAGAAAGCAATCCATCCATGTGAAATAAAATCAAAAGGATGTAGACTTTAAGGACACCAAATCCATAAGGATTTAAAACAACACCAAAAGATATACTAAGGTAATAATTCGAGAAGCATTAAAAGGGTGAACTTCTCTTCCGATAATCGTTATTTTTTCTCGAGATATACGACAGGAAGTTGGTAATAATAACCTTCCTCAAAATCTAAATCACAAGCATGCTTGATGCAAGTTTTGCTTAGTATTTCAAGATTGGTGAACCTAGTTCACTCAAAAGATCAAGGCCCATAGATCGGAATTTCTGTGAATGAGTTTTTCTATTTTGTAATATATTAGAACTACGATATTTCTCTACCATTGTATGTATAAGAGGCATACATCTACATTTACTTATTCTTTTGTTCGAACTATTTTCTTTGGGTTGTATGAACTTTATTTCTCCATATGCTTTTGAAAAGGGAGAGTTTATCAACACCTATTAAAGGTCAAGTTGAAGTTATTTTTGAGTGCTTTATTCAAGTGTATAATTAATATTGAAATGATAAAATGTGGAAGCAAATAATCAGAACAAGAACGAGAAATATAAACATCTTGATTTTACGTGGAATACTACTCCGTGAGAAGCGGGATGAAACGACGGGAGAAGGCCTCAAAGGGCCGAATCTTCTATTAGAATTTCACAATACGTACAGGAGATGTCAGCATCCTTATATAGACCCACAGACAGACCGGAGTCCCACAAGTAGTAGATGTGTGACTAAACCTGTGGACGGGTAGTAAAAGTCATGTAGATACATCTCAAGAAGAAGAATATATGCCCTCTAACTCCCACTTTTCCCATACGTGATAGAATAAGAGCATGGATTATCAAGTTGGGAGAAACCAGAACAAAACATGCATTTTCTTTCGTGTGCTCTTTTTTTGCACAAAACATTTTTTGTAACCGTCATTTTTTTCTCTTGGTTATTCTTTTTTTGCAAATTTGGCCTCTTTTTTCTCTCTTTTTTTGCAATTAACATCCTTCCTTTTTTTCTAGGTCTCTTCTTTCTTCTTCTCGACCTTTCTTCTTGTTGTTGTTGATAAATGCAGGGTCATTGGGCCTAAATCAACTCCCCTCCTTTTTTATTTAAACAAACACTCAATTCTTTTTATTTTCAGCCGAGAACATCCCAACTTGGGCAATTTAGTGTCCATCCATGGATAACTCCTCTCAAGAAAGCCCATCACCCCAAGATGTGCCTTCTTCTTCGGACGTCTCCATCGTCGCATGCGGATCGGAGACGAAACGGACCAAGCATGTGGCATGGTGTCATATGAAGGATGCGATGCTGCTTAGGGAGGCCATCTATAGAGAGAGGCGGCAATGTGTCGATGGTGGCACACGGGGACCGGCTGCGAGATGGATCTTATCGGACCTTTTTTTCTTCTTTTGTGGGTCTCTTCTAGTTGGGTGATTCAAGGGTTTGGTCGGTTTTTGAAGGCGACATGACTGCAACCGCCACCTGGATGTCCTCGTCGCTGCCCGGAGTTCCATATTCATTCTAAATTCAGATATGGTTAATTTTTTGAAATTAATTAAAAGCGAAAATAAAAAGAAATATAATTCATGGAGGTTAAAAAACACAAGTCTCTTACTCGTGTCGTGGATATTAGCATAAAAAGCAATGTTACCTCATGAAACTCCAATATTGTAGAAAGCATAACAAAGAATTTTAGTTAGTCCTTATAATGCAAATACATCACAAACTTTTAAAATTAGTCGTGAAAACAATGATCCCATCATTTCAGGTGTAAGATATGGAACTTATACTATGCAGAATAGCATTCTTCAATGTGAAGAAGTAGAAACAAAAAAATATTCGGACCCAAACTTAAACCACAGAAATATTCTTGGTGTATAGTTGCACAGGTGCATTACCAATAAACACATAACATGGGAGGGAAAGAGACGGGTTTCAGAACTAGAGTAAATGAGTGTTGCAACCATCGGTATCCATTTTCTAGTCAAAAGGGTCGCTGAGTAAAAAAATCATTGATATTCGGATGACTAATCAAAAAATATGGAATAAGCGTTTTAAAATATTTTAAATATAAAAATATCTATAATATACAAATCTTATATATATATATATGTAAGACTATTGAGGAGCAAGATAAAAGCAGGGTCTTAAATTTCGTCGAAATTTCAACAAAACTTCGATTTCGAAGGAGTATAGGTATCGAAATAAGACAATATCTCATCTTCCCATTATTGCGCCCGATAAGTGCTAGAATTTTGGTGAGATATCGACACATATCACCATCTCGGCCGACAGGGGGGAATCTCCTTTAAAACAAATACCCCACTTGGCGCGACAAGGACTGAAATACAGGTCAAGATAGGTCCATTTCGCCCGAAATATGTTGTTGCTCTCTTTCCAAGTCTTCTTTCTCCTTTTGAAGTTCGTCTTTGTTGAGCGTGAGATGTGTTGCTCTAATTCTTGCTAAATTTGTAGATATGAGAGAAATTTTTTAGGATTTTTGTTCCACTCGTGTTGGTATTGCGTATTGTGGAGTTTTTTTTGGTAGATTTTGAATATTTTATAAAATATATGGAAGATAAATTTAGAGATTTTTTGTTTTATTGTGGAATCAAGATGAGTCTTCAAATGGGAGAAACTCGGATATCATTTTTAGAACTTACAAAATAACATTTTAAAAATTTGTTAATGAAAATATAATAATAGATTAATTCCAAAAATCAAACCTTAAATATATGCATTATTTTCAAGTTTTGTGTCCCTTGCGTGGTTTTTCGTGATTGCCTCAACTCTAAAATCTAAGATGTTTTTGCCTATAAATCGAAACATAGATATCTATATACTACTTCAAACAACGACATACACGACTTTAAGCACATAAGCGTTAGAAAATTATAAATATATTAAATCCGAAAATTAAAACTAAAAATAAATAGCAAATAAGTAATTGTTATCATTGTATGCCCCGTAAATGATTTTTCTGCAATTCCTTCATAGGTTTCGGTAATCATCGTCATAGGCTCACATTCCATATCAGGATCTGACGGTTCTGAGGATCATATAGAATTTAGTGGGACATTGGTTGGAAGTATGAAGCCGCTCCAGATGGCAACAAAGCCAAACCACAATGCAACTTCAGTGGGAAGAGGTTGGGAGGAGGGGGATTGCGAGAATGAAGCAAGATCTTGTTGGCAATAACAAAAAGGTTGCCAAGTGCACATGTTATCCCAAAGATGTGAGGTGCATAGTGAGGGCTAGCTTGGACGGGAAGAAAGACAAGGACACGAAGAGGGCAAGAAGGGATGAACAATTAAAGGAGCATATGATCGAAAAAATGTTATTTAGATGATCGATATGTGTGATATAAGTGTATATTTATAGGCAATTTACTATTCAAATAACTTGGATGAACTCTATTTCTAATATCTATCAGTCAGCAATCAGCATTAATAGCGATATGACCGATATGTGTGATATAAGAGGTATAACCGAGAGACATGTGTGATGTAAGTGTGTGCTTGTAAGTTATTTATTGTTCTAATAATATGGATGATCTTAATTTGTGAAAAAATGGCAAAAATGGCTTTTTTAGCCATTTCTGATATTTTCACCAAAATCGTTGAAATTTCTCGAAATTCCCATTCCCTACAGGACCGAAATGAAATCGAAATCTAGATTTCAAACCGTGGATAAAAGTATCAATTGACTTAATCAAGTAATACACGCCTTACCTTTCAAAAAAAAAGCAAAACACACCTTACTATCGTAATAAAATAAAAGTGATAATCAAATTCCAAACATTCATTAACCATCTTAGATTCAGTTTTCTTTATTAAAAAATCAGAAAAAAAACATAAATAACTGTCAAAAAAAAGCCAACCGACTAGTTAACCAATGAATCGGACCGCTATTTAACCGACTAAAGTCTATTCAATCAGCGATCATACCGACCCGATTAATCGTATCCACTGGAAGACTTTCTATTTAGTTTCTCCAGCATCATGTTGCCATTTTGAAAATTAGATTAGGCTTTGTCAATCCTTTAGTTTAAGATTTTGTTTGATTAAAATAGTTGGGATACAAAAATAATATTTTTTTAAAACCCAACTCTCATTAACTATTATGTAGGGATTAGTGGACGGTTGTACGCTCAAATCAGTTATAAAACACGGTCTAATCTAAATGAAATTTCTGAAAGAAAAAAGATCCTAATTTTCATTCATTGTTCTGTAGACGTTCAGGGAATGTTTACTCAAAATACTCCCAACAAGCAAGAGCATTTATGCAAAGTATGCTCAGCTTAGATAAACATTGATATAAGGTCCATAGATATGCAGAAAACATTTGAGCATTCATAAATCAAATCTCCAGATTTGATTTAGATTGTGCTGAAATTGTCAACTACAAATTAAATCTCTAATGCCATAATTAAATATTACATTTATTTAAATTTTAAATTAAATATCACAGACCATCATCCGTATATGCCCTTGTTTACTCCTCTATATATCCACTTAATTGCTTTCAACCATCTGACTGAATGAATACCTTGTACAGCATTTATCAACCTCGATTGGTCTAGTCGACTGATTTTAGCAAGTTTGTATGACGTCATATGGGAAAAAGGTAGGGACACAAGTGCAATTGCAATGTTTTGCAGGGGCACAAGTGTAATAACATATATGTATCAATAAATTTGCAACAAAAATCAGTTTTTTACTGATTTACTGATGATAAATGAACACTTAAGCATTCAACTGCCCCGACCACAATCTCCATTGTGTTTCTCTAACTATTCACTCAAAAGTGTGTTGACTTCTCGGACTGGCAGGCAAATCAAACTGTTAATTATGATGTTACTACCCATAGTATTTAAAAAAAGATTATAACTCAAAATGGAAGTGCATAGAAGCAAAAGAACATATTAGTGTTTGTTTGCTACTTGTAATAGTCCTCAGCACTTCATGGAAGAGGCAGAACACAACAAAATTGCCAAAATAACCGATGATACAATAAGGAGGGGAAGCACATCGTTATATAGCATACCTCGTCAAGACTTTTTGCTAGAAAGGCATCATAATGCTCAAAGGCTTCAGCATCTCTAGGAAGTAAATGTGCATATCTGGAAAACAGCACAACTCAGACTATGATGGTGGAAGCCATGCAGAAAGCAACGAGTCTTAGATTATAAAACTGAAGAAAATATATAGTCTAAGCAAAAACAATATTTACTTGAAAATTTCCACCAAATCCCACTCTAAATTCAATTAAGTTAAGCGCTTCAAACATTGAACGTATTCTGGGAACATCAGCATCCCATGTGTCGAAAGAAAGGAATCCATCAATTAAGACATGTACAAATAAAGATCAGCCCCGAAACAACATGCAACAACTTTTCATGAACTACATGCAAGTGGATCACAAAAATGAGTATCCAGATGCACAGAGCTCATGAACACCTTCGTCTTCCTTTACATCATCACCCTCATAGACATGGGAGTTAGCAAAAACAAAGACTTCTATAGATGTAGGGCATCTATCAGTGTGTATAAATTGGCCAGGGTGCTGAAGTGGTTATGAAAGTTAGGTAGTATCTCCCGGTGCCTGTATGCCGCAATTCTCCTCCCAGGAAGCCACCATCATCATTCCCCAGCCATCCCTCCTTCCTCAAGGACCATTGTATTGTTATGTGAAAGAAATCATATGCAGAGAGGAATCCACTAGGAGATTGAATTGTATCAGGACGACATTGGCTCTTTACGACTTCAGATTCTTCGGTTGCTCATCTAACTCGATTTGGGAAGTTGTTGACACAAAGAATACGCACTGGGGTATTTTGTGTCTAAGGAACACAATCAATGTAGGATATAGAGGGCATCTTCCATTTTTTGGCTGGATAATTACACGGGCTTTGAGATTTCAGAAAGTTCACATAAATGTAATTGGGAGATACTTCCATTATTGGCTGGACAAAGATAACAACAAAGCCTTTTCCATCATTAAGTTGGGTCCGCTACATGGATTCTTTGTCTTTATTCAAATCTATCTTGGCTCATTCTCGAACTTGGATTCAAATAACTAAGATCACTTCGGATAGTCTCCTTCCAACAATTCTTGGGCATTCCTCGGCCTCTCTTAACCAGCTCAACATATCAAATCTCGCATCCCACTATTGGCTGGACAAGGAATAATTTATAAAGGGAAACCTAGAATATAAAGCTCTCTCCGAAACCAAAAATAGTCAAACCACTATTGGATCTAGTTTATATAGCCAAATATTGACATTTCCATAAGAGGTCATTTCAAGGACTCAACCCATGACCATGACATAGAAATAACGTTACAGCTATACCAAATTTTCCTGCAAACGAGTGGGCTCTTACATTTTTTCAAAAATAACTCGCATGCTTTCAACTCAAGATGCCTAAGGAGGAGACGTAAGAACAGCAACTACTTCTGACAGATTCATGAGAGAAATATAAAATCGCATTTCCAGGAGAACATACATGATTCACTGTCATTAAGAAAAACTATTCCTTTGTTTCCACCTGAAAAGGAGATTTGGTTGTGACAAGCAAATCTTTACATTTACATTATTTAAAGCAAGCATCATGACCTTCAGGCTTCCCTTACAAAAAGAACTTCACATTCTTGGCCACCACAAAAAGGTCAAAAGAATAAAGACTCTAATTCATTTAATCACACCAGTTGAACATTAGTTAACCAAGCAGGAACTGAACGATTTGTCATTCCAGGGTGCAGGCAAGTCCATAAAGCCTCAGGGTGAGCCTTCTATAAGAAGTAAACTTGCTAATAGAATATAGATTTCATTGAAAGTAATATATACCACGAGAGAACACAATTTTCTCAGTTGAATTCTACATAGGTCCCTCAATTATAGGTTCCATATTCTCCTTCATTAAGCAAAGTAAACAAATCCATACTGACTTCTTATGCAGCGTTGCAATAGTCGTCCAATTGGACCTATTAGTCGGTCCGACTACTCTATTAGGTGGGGTGACTGAATAGAATACCTCGGACCGAATAGCCAGTAGATTAATGAAAAGTATTTTTTATTACTATATTTTTTGATTTTTCCATACTTCTCTTTAGTATAAAGTAAAAGTTAGATGCGTAAAATTTGATTGTAATTCAATTGGTTCTTTTAACTTGTAACGTGATTACCATTTATGTATAAATATATAAGATTGTATGTAATAAACATATTTTTTATATTTAAAAAATCAAAAATATCTAACTGAATATCTTAATTAGTCATCCGAATGTTGTTTATTCTTTATTCAATAAACCTTCCGACGGAAAATTGATTACCGACTTTTACAACAATGCTCTTATGTGAATGACAAATACTAGTATTCGAGTTTTTTGATGCATAACATTGTAATCTTTTGTTGGTACAGCTTAGACTTTCTAGTCATCTTTACATCATTGAGTTTGTAATCCAGCTCCGCTGACAAGTTAATCAATGCAATCAATTTCACACCACAAGCTTAACCAACCTAGTATTAATCTAGACATCTTTAGATAATATAAACGGCAATCAGCCCATGCTCGCTCGCTCTCCAAATTAATAGTTCATTAAATAGACATCAACAATCAGCAACACCTCCATGCCAGATACAGATGCCTCTTTCTCTGCTGCTAACAGCAATCGCCAACCTTCAACCCTCGCCCAGAAATACCCTTGTTCTCCACGACAAGCCCATTATAACACACACTAAACTTGTGTTCCCCGCAAACCACCTGTCCCAACCATACTATCATTCTGCATCCATTTAAATCTCAACATTGCATGTTCCAAACCCCCACGACTGCTAATGGCTTCTTATCCATGCAACAAAACCCACCCCGGAAGTCTATTCTTGCATCCAAGAAATCCCCCCAAACCCCTGAACACCTATGAAATCCTTGCTGTTGCAAGCAACCTAGACTTTTAAGCACACCCTCCAAGACAAATCCAGCTCCGATAATGTAACCATCCACACCTCAACTTGCCATATCTCAACAAATGCAGCAAAACAAGTCAGAAAATGCAAAGAAGTTGCTGGCTAAACATGGGTATAGGTCAAGGTCTTGGGTCCAAGGAAGTGTAGGTGGTGGGTTGCAGGAGTTAGAGGCCAGAGGTGATGAGAGAAAATGGTGGAAGAGGAAACTTTTATTAAAAGCAGGCAGAGAGAGGTTGAGCGAATATAAGTTGTAAATTTGATACTATTTTGGGATCAAAATAGCCATTTTTAATGTTTTTATTAAATAAAAGGTCCTTGCATGGAAATTAACCAAGGTGCCATTTTTAATGTTTTTATTAAATAAAAGGTCCTTGCATGGAAATTAACCAAGGTGCCAAGGTAAGAGTTAATAAAAAAATAAGATACATGGTTCCATGTCAAGAAGATTGAGGGACTACAGCATTATTGCAAAACGTTTATAAATACATGTTAAAACCCCAAAAATATAACAATAACAACAACAAAGCATTTTCCTGTAATTAAGTAGGTTCGGCTACGTGGATTTTTTGCCGGATTTTTGCCTCCATTCAGATATATTTTGGGTCATTCACGGACTTAAATCCAAATAACTAAGATCCCTTCGGATACTCATTCCAACACTTCTTAGGCCTTCCTCGCCCTTTCTTAACCGGCTCAACATCTCAAATCCCGCATCTTCCAACAAGTGCACCAACCAACCTCCTTTGCAAATGGCAAAACCATCTTAAACAGTTTTCTTTCATTTTATCAAATAAATAATATATATATACGGTTCCTTATGGGAAAGGTAGAGATATGGAAGAGAAAGAATTAGCAATGCAGAGAGGAAAAAAGAATACCACAATAGAGAGTTAACAAGCTCTGAGGTATGCATTGGGTATCCTGAAGGGAAAGAGATAGTGAGGAAAAGAAAATGTTGACTTGGAGTAGAGATACTTGGTAGTGCAAACAAAGAGTATTAAATACCATGGCGTTGGATATTATGTCTTAATCAATAGTCCAATGACCTACTATGAGAGGCAAGTGATAGAAGAAATATCGCACGAATAAAATTTTGACAAGGATGCCGAACGATGTGCTAAAGAGCATAGTTTTTAAAACATGTCTCAAGATGTCACGGCATTTTATCCATAAAAATAGCCTCAAGGAGCCTCGAGGTGAGCACCTCGAGCAGCCTCATTGAGACGTGTGCCTCAATGGTTCGAGGAGTGCCTCGAGGTGTTGCCTCGGTAACTTAGGGTCATGGGTGAGGCATGTGACCTTTTATTAGGTTTCAGCGTAGATTTCATTTTGCCTCCTACAGAAGGACGCCCGACCAACAAGTGATGTTGCTTCCAAGCTCCATCGCCTTCATCGCCAGCACATCGCCAGCTACGAGAGGCACCATAGACACGCCAGCAATCGGTGTTGCTTGCTTCTCAGCTCCATCGCTGCCAGCTCAGGTTGTTCCATCATTACGGCAGCTGCAAGATGTTGATTGCTAATTGAACAGCGATTCAGAGAGACTAAAAGGAAAAGGGCTAAAGTTTGTTGCTTCTTGAACAATTATTCAATTGCAGGTTGTCGTTCCATTCTCCGGATCTAATGCCTTTAGTTAAACTTTTATTCAGTTGTTTTTCAACCTCAACCATTTCTTTAAAATGGCGTGGACATCCAGGCCCCTTAGTTAAATTTTTATTTAGTTGTTTATTGTTATTGAAATTTTCTCACGGTTGTGCTTGCAAATCCATATGTATTTCAATGGTGAAATTGTTTTTGCTTTGAACTTTATCGTGGTTGGGGATTTAAGATAGTTAATTCCCAAGTACGGGAGAACAGGTATGTGTGAAATATGGAATTAGCCTTGCAATGCCATGGAGTTATGTTCTTCTTTTTCTCAAAAAATGAATTGTTTTCTTAATGGAGAGAGGCATACACCTCGATACGCCCACATTTTTTAAAACCTCGCTCAAGAGAGACGTGTAAAAATGAAGTGGTTAGAGAACCTTTACAATCAACTCGGCACTATAAGTCGAGCATCATCAAGCATCCCTATGAAGCTTATTTCATGTAACATCAAGGGTTTAGGGGGCCCTGAGAAGCGAAGGTTTATAGGCTCTCTCTTGAGCGGATGGCATGGAGATATCCTATTGCAAGAAATAAAGATGAAAGAATGGACTGAATGTTATGAAAGGTTGTTGGGACTAGATTCGTCTAATTCTAGAGCAGCTGATACAATTGGTAGTACGATGGCATAATCATCGTGTAGACCGATGATTTTTCTCCCTTTTATCCGAACGTTCGAGTGACTTCATGCAAGCAATTGCTCTCTACGCAAGACAATCCCAATCCCCATGTGGTCATATCATGTGTGAGGTGAACTCCATGAGGTAAGAGAAAGACACATTGATATTGCTTGGAACATTTGAGGGATTTTAATATAGCATGGCTTTCCTCGAGCCATGGCCTCAAATTTCGGTGAAATTCGGTTTTGACATGTTACCGAAATTCAGTCAAAATGGCCAAAATGACCAAAATCGGGGGGGGGGGGGGGGGGCTAGTACAAACATGATCGAAATTTCGTTTAGGTCGGTCAGGTACCTGTGCAGGTGAGGCGTCGGTCGGTCCTAGAAACGCCGGCAGCGGTGACCGAAACTGACATTTAAGGCCTTGCCTTGAGCTAACCTGAGCTTCAGGGGAGTTAAGACTCATTGTCAAATGAATTTGCAGAGTTGGTGGGTGATTTATAGGTGGAGGTAGTTGGTGCATCTTATATCCGTTATACGTAGAGAAGCTCGAGATTTCAATCTAGGTTGGACCATTTTCTCATATCTATTAAGTTGCTTGAGGCATGCCCTTTCGTATCGCCGACAATCAAAGATTTGAATATACACCTCCGGTTTGGGATTCGAGCGAGGGGCATATTCCTCATTTTTTTAGATTTGAGAGAGCTTGATTCTTAGATGAGGGATTTAGAGATCTCAAGGCTAAACAATGGAGATCAACTAAGTACACGGGATCGAAACTAATCGTTAGGAACCCAAATCTATCTTCTTATGAAAATGGCTTAGCGCGTACTGCGGGAATCACATAGGAGACATCGAGAAAAGGTACGGTCTGAAGTATGTAAGCCGGATAAGATTGAGGACAATCGAGAAATGTTAGCAAAGTTAGAAGTAAAGTTAGAATTTCAAAACTAGATGAAGATAAGAAATAGGTGCCATAATTGAAACAGAGATCCATATAGAAATGGATCGAGGAAGGAAATGCCAATAAAAAATACTTCCTTCGGTGGCTACTAGCAAGAGAAAACAAACTTAATACATGATGTCATGTTGGAAGATGCTCGAGTGAAAGGAGAGCGACAAATAGGGATAGGAATGGCAAAGTGCTTCCATAAAATCACCATAAGTGAGCAGCACAGACACACTAAATATGGGTGGATACAGAGGCACCCACCAAACCATCTCTAACATGCAGGGTAACAACTGACGAAGCCTTTCAATGAGACAAGGTGAGGACAGTTGTAATGAGATTAATGCAAATGGATCATCAGGCCTGACGCTTTCCCATTTTGTGTCTACCGTGAATTCTGCAATGAGATAAAGGAATATGTGATAGAGAAGCTTTCACACGGCAATGTTGGCTTTGATAGGCTCGATAGAGCACCTTTTTCATGAACAAAAGAAGGATGTCTCAGAACGAGTTGAGGATTTTCTTTAGATAAAACTACTTTCCCAAGCAGGTCATGTGTTCGACACCTCTTCAAATTAGCTACAATCTAAGTAACCATTGTCAGACCATCAAATATATACCTCCATTAGATGAAGGTAGATTATACATGAGTAAAAAGTTCATATAATACATTAGGAGTCTAATTTTTTATACTTCAGCTACCAAGATAAATGGCATTAGCTATTGCTACGGGGTTGCTGATAAGATGTGGGTTTTCAAGACGTGGGTTCCCCGACACATGGATATCAACGATAAAAAGATGTGACTACAGCATCTTATTCTGTTCGTACAAGAGAGTAACATGAAGTCATCGTTTCAGATTTACAAAAGTTCGGTGAAATAATTTCGGTATCGATATGGGACCGAAATTTTGAGCTAAACGACGATATGGGGTCCTTTTTTGGTCATTCCTTCACAAATGATGGCCGATATAGGTGAAATTTCATCGAAATATCATATCGACATGGTGTCGATGCAATATCTGATACGATATTTAAACCCTTGTCCGGAAGAAGACGCCAAGGGAATGGCTACAGTCCTTGACACCTTCGATGCACTTTTGATCTTAAGGAACAACATGTACAGATAAACGGTGGCGGCACTTGGTCTTTCAGATGCAAATGTAATTGAATGTGATCCAGAACTAGGCACTGATTGGGGATCGTTGACGATTCGTTGCATGGGCTTACCGTTGAGTAGTGGCCATCTCCAACTAGAAGATTGGCAGCCAAATATAGAGATGGAAACGAAACTTGTCAGTAGAAAGAATTAGTGCAATCATGAGGACAATTGGCCCTAGTGAGGGACGTGCATGCGGCTATCCCGATAGTTTTCATGGCATCGTGACTATTGCCAATGGGGATACGTCATCGACTAGAAAAGACTATGAGGAGATTCTTCTGGGGTGTGTCCAACCAAACCGGAGGGGGGGATGGGAATCCCTCAACTAGAAGTTATGAACAGAGCTATGCTTCTAAAATGGGATGCTAGGTTTTGGGGGACAGCGAGAAACCATGCAGGAGTTCGATCTGCAGAATTTTTGGAATCCTTGCTCTACAATCTATAGCTCCCCGTAAACAATTCCATAATCTTGTGTTTTGGAAGGGAATATTCTCTAATTTACCTCAAATTTTATTGTTCTTATACAGGGTCCTTCGTTATGGAAGTACTTATGCCATCTGGAAGGATGACTAGACCAACGATTATTTTTACAACTTGGTTCCCAGTCTATTTGCACGGAAGACAGATAGAGATGCACCGATTCCAAAAGCTTAAGTGGATTGCATGTGGTTACCAACCATTCGTATGAACTTCTTTGAGCACGCTTTCCAAGAGTTCAATATAATTCTGGAAGCCATCAGCCTATTGGATGGTCATGTAGATGGCAGGGACCATTGGGTGTGGAGATTGTGACTTCACATAGCGACGAGCTAACAAGGTTGCGGATAGGCAACTGGGACCTATAACAGATAACTTGATTCGAAATTGCAAGTATATTTGGGACATGAAGTTACCAACACATAGCAAAGTCTTCCTTTGGATGTTGCGATGTAGATGGCCAAGGATACATGGCTGGAACTGGACGTTGATCGGTTGGACACTAGTAGCCTTGCTAGATGTTGGGAATTGCTTTTCAACTCTCGGTTTTATCCAAACACAATGTTGTTTCTTCCTTTTATAGTTATCTCGGTGCTCTTGTTATTGTGAAATGATGTTATCTTTTACTCAGAGCACTTTATGTTGAAAATGTAATTCATTCAACTAAGATTGTTCAATTATTGGCCCATTCAATATTCATATCCACTCTAAAATAATCCACTTTGGGCGGACACCTTAGTGTATTCCCTCTGTTTACCTCAAAAAATCATTCTACGCCAAGTCGATCTTTTCCAACATCCATGAAGTTCTTTTTGTTATTAAGCAATATCGACAAGAAAAGGATAACAATGAAACCTCTTAGATTAGAATAGAATCTTTTAAATTAAAATTGTAGAAAAAATGCTTCAAATTTTTCATTTGTACAAGACAGCATGACTATGGTGATGGAAGCAAAGGTAAAGAACTTCTTTGGTGATGCAATAGCCCATGATTATGTTGTAGCAAACACTTTCTTCAAGTAAAGAGATAAAGACTTAATCATGTTTATAAATGGTTCAACAAAGATGCAAATGGACTAATTTGCATGGAAGAGAATAGATCAATTGTGCCATAAAGATTGCATAATCATTCCAAGTGAGTTTAATATTCCAATATTCCAACATCATCTAAATTTTTGTTAAGCAAATAAATTGCAAAGATACCAACGATGTACACAGAGGTAAGAACTAAATGGTGAAACGATAGAAGGACAATGAAATTCTCAACGTGAAGATATTTCAAGAAGTTGGTTGTGATCTTTTAGGAAAATACCCATGAAAACACGACTTTGAGAGAGTTATGGTGCAAAAGTTGCTAGAAAAATATTATGTGGGCCTATAGGAGGTGCACCACCACAAAAGGAAGAATGGTGGTGGAGTGAAGAAGTCCAAAAACAATAACAACAACAACGCCTTTTCCCACACCTAAGTAGTGTCGGCTACATGGATTCTTCACCTCCATTCAGATCTAACTTGGGTTAATCTCGGTCTTATATCCAAAAACTAAGATCCCTTTGTATAGTCTCTTTCAAACACTTCTTGGGCCGCGGGGGGAGCGGATCACCCCCATGGCCATTCTCTGGGCGGGGAAGAAATGACCTCCTTTTTTCGGGTCAACGTTTTTACAAAGAAAATGTGTGTGTGCTTGTTAATCGGTTACTTCTCGATTGGAATCTGTAACGGGTGGATTGCGGTGTTGTTTTGACCCTTCTGTTCCTGTCTTTTTTTCTCTTTGGTTTTTAATATATTTTGGGGCGGACACCACTGAGTGTTTCCCCCTCCCTTTTAGACTTCAAAAAAAAACACTTCTTGGGCCGTCCTCGCCCTCTCTTAGTCAGCTCAACATCCCAACACTCGCATCTCTTAACTGGTGCATCAGCTAACCTTCTTTGCAAATGATCAAACCATCTTAAGCGGTTTTCTCGCATCTTATCCTCGAACGGAGCTACACCAACTTCCTTTCTGATTGCATCATTTCAATCCGATCTTTATGTGTGTGTTCACACATCCACCTTAGCATTTTCATTTCTGTTGCAGCCATTCTCTGCACATGTCTATGGTTCATAGGCCTAAACTCAGATCCATAGAGCATAGCAGATCTCACGACTGCTTTGTAAAACTTTCCTTAAACTTTTAAAGGAATTTTCATATAACAGAGAACAGTAGAGGCTCCTCTCCACTTTAGCCAGCATGCATTTATTCTATTAGTAACATCTCCATTAATTTCCCCATCATGTTGCAAAATAGATTCCAAATATCTAAAAGAATCTTTCTTCCGAATGTTATCGTCACCAATTTGCACCTCGATTCCTTCACCATTGCTTCCATCAAAGGTGCACTCCATATATTCCGTCTTAGCCCTACTTGTACGAAATCCTTTAGTTTCCACTGCATGTCTCCAGACCTAAAGCTTCTCATTACTCCATCTCTAGTCTCGTCGTCAATAAACACAATATCATCAGCAAATAACATACACCATGGTAACTCATCCTGAATGTGACTTGACAACTCGTCCATAAGCAAAGTAAAAAGAAATGGACTCAAAGATGAACCTTGATGTAAACCAATGTTGATGTCAAAATAGTCAGTCTTCCCAAACAAGGTCTTTACACAAGATAAAGCCCTATCATACATATCCTTTATGAGGTTAATGTATAGGGCAGGTACTTGTCTCCTCTCCAAAACTCTCCACAATATCTCTCGTGGGACAGAATCAAAAGCCTTCTCCAAATCAATAAAGATCATATGCAGGTTCTTCCTTTTAGCTCTATAAATCTCAATTGTTCTCAGCAAATGGATGGCTTCAATAGTTGAGCGACCTGTCATGAATCCGAATTGATTTTCTTTTACTTTGGAAACTTGCCTCAACCTTCTTTCGATCACACATTCCCAAATTTTCATAATGTGACACATCAGCTTGATACCTCTATAATTTGAACAATTTTGAATGTCTCCTTTATACTTATAAAGAGGCACCACGATACTCCTCCAATCTTAAGGCATTTTCTTACTTCGCTAAATAGCATTGAATAGATTTGTATGCCAAGTCAAACCGCGCTCACCTAAAACTCTCCAAACTTCTACAGGGATGTCATCCTGTCCTACACCTTTTCCATGTCTCATAACCTTCAAAGCCTCCTCTACTTCATTTCTTTGTATCCATCTATAACATGCACGATTCAAGTAACTTTCACTACAAGCTAGATCACCCAAAGTGATCTCTCTATTTCCTTCCCCAGTGAAAAGTTTATGGAAGTATTGCTCCCAACTAGTCTATATATCCTTCTGAGTAACAAACATGTGGCCTTCCTCATCCTTAATGCATCTCACTCGAAAAGATAAAATTAAAAGGAGTAATAGAAGGTTTTATCCCTTATAAATTTTGCAAAGTATAAAAAGTAAGGCATTTAGTGAAGCAAAAAAAACTCAAGAGCACTTACAAGGGAAATTTGACTTGAAGGGATAGCCGTGTAAGGTATTTCTAGACTAGCTAAGGGTTAGACATCAAAGGATAAAAGATGTTATGAAAGAGAGAATGAGAATAAAAGACTACAAGAGGACAGCGAAAATATTTGACCAATGTGGATGGATTGTTTTTGCAGAAATTTCAATAAGAATAGTTTTGTTGACATAAGCATCTAAGCTCGCATACTTTAGATCCCACCTGAATCATGCACGTATTTCTCCTCGTACCCACGATATTATGCAGCTAGGGTAACCGCTTTCGTTAATTAGGAAAGATGTGTACATGCTAGCACCAAAGTAAGGGGCTTAAAGCCTTGCATCTTGAAACTAAGGTATGGCCTAGAAAGCCTTGAAGATAGAAAAAATATAGCTATGGGTATGGCCAACATGGCCTTAAAACAAGGTAAAATTGGTAAGATGAAAGAACTCAAATATATATTCAACAAGCTCATGTCCTCAATCTTCACATAAAAGAAAGCAACATTTTAGAGCCACAATTCCCCTTTGGCATAACTTTTCTTCTTGGTTTTTGTGTTTGCTCTCCATGTATTTCTTCCAACCAAGTTCTTAAGGAGAGCTCTAGATCTATATCGATTCCTCAATCTTCTTTGAAAGAGAAACGGAGATATGTCAGTTCACGCGGGAACGCTCCCAGCAGGCGACGCTAGGGATTCGCTCGGGTCGACGGGTGTGCTTTCTCCATCGAGAATCCAGGCGACAACGAGTGGAGTTGTGGCGTCACTCGGGCATGATGATGGTCCTGTGTCAAGATGGAAGGCGGCGCTTGGCGGACCTGGCCACGTTTTCTCAGCGCAGACTGGGGGAAGGGGTGGAGATTTTGGGTGGGGTGGCAGGTGTGGGAAGTAGGTGTCGCTTCTGGTGGGGAGATCTGCTACGAGGGAGGTCGGTTGCACGATGGAAGGCTCGAAGCTCAGACTGTGGAGGCTGGAACGCTCGGAGCACCGCTGGCTGGTGCTGGTATGTCATATTCCTGGGCGGATCTGGGCACGAGAGGTTGGGCAGGGCACGATGGTACCCATGGGATGCTGCTCCTGGAGGGTAACGGAGGGGTGGGGCTGAGTGGTTGGCCTGCATGCGAGACGGCGGCGAGGGAGAGGTTCGAGAGCAGGGCTAATTTGGTAAGTGGGGATACACCGGGGGCTGCTCTTGGACAGTCGACCTTAGGGGTTAGGGAGTGTCAATCTGCAGAGGAAGGAAGGGCTCTAGAAGCAGGTGCGGAGGGTTGGAAGGTGGTCTAGTCGAGGAGAAGAGTGGCAGATTCCCCGCAACATGCTGAGGCAGAGGTCCAATCGCGACGGTGGTGTCCCTCTCGGTCGTGTTGTGAGACCCCTTCCGTCTCAAAGGGGGGCTCCAATCGATGCTTCAAATGAGGGGCTCGAGGTCATCCGACGGCGATTTGAGATGCAGTGACGTGTTTCTCTTGCGGGGTAGTGGGCCAACGCAGGAGAACGTGCCCTCAGATGCGGCGCCAGCCTGGTGGTGTAGGGCAAGGCCCTAAATGTCGGTTTCGGTCACCGTTTCGGTGACCGGTCAAAACGTCATTTCGATAGAATTTCGGTCGAAATTCTACCGACGGTCATTTTTTGTACTAGGGCCCCCATATTTCGGTCATTTCGGCCGAATTTCGATATCGATGTTCGCCATAAATTCGACCGAATTTCGTTGAAATTTGAAGCCATGGTGTAAGGGCAGGTGGCGATGACCTGACAGTGCGAGGTTTTCGAGACGGGGGGTGGCCTCGCAACTCCCTCGATAAATTGTAGACCCGTTTGAGGGCATCTTGGAGGGTGAGTGTTGTGATTCATCAGAGTGCTTGCAGACGACTATGTTGAACATTGGTCAACGAGTGGGTCCGGCATTTGGAGGAGATGTACTCCTGCTCTAGGAGGGCGTTGTTTGTGCTCGGGGGATATCCGTTGGGGAGGTGACTGCGAAGGTTGAGGGACGGGTTGGTGGTGTAGAGGTGTCCATCGCTCCGTGATGACACCTCGTACGGGTGTTCTATAAGATCTTGGTGATGAAGGGCGTGCCCTTACGGGCGTGGAACATGCGATCCATTGAGGCGATGCTTGGAGGGTTCGAGAAGGTAGTGTCTATACAAATGTTCGGGCCTCTCCAAGGGGGAGAAGGCTCATATGAAGGTGGAGTTCGTTGCATATGTATATATGCCCATATCATGTGTTCCGTTCTTGCATTTGTCGGGTTGTTTCTTATGCATGTGTGCATGTTTAAAAATTTAAGTATGCTAACTAATTCGTGATTCTGATATTAAATGTATGTTGGAGATAGAAATGTGGTAGAAAAATTATGGCGACTTAAACAATCCTTCATTTCATCATTACATATTCTATTGTAGATGCGGGCACTATGACACAATACAAATTGATCACTTACAGTTGTACATGCTCTAACACTTTGAGGACACAGATTCCATTCTTGCATATTAATGTAATAATATTGCATATTAATTAATAATCTTCAATCCACAATAAAGGATAAGATTATTAATGGATCTAAGCATTTATTCTACACTCGAAATAAGGATATAAAAGTTAGAACATGGCGGGGATAGCAATTTGGGTTTGGACCTTAGAATGGGCTGGGCTATCGGGCTCGTGGATTCGGGCCTTCTCAGGCCTGAACTCGGCATGATAATCAATATGGGATCATTTTTTAGCCCACAGCCCGCCCACTAAATCTGGGGTTTGAGTTTGGGTCAGGTTATGCAGGTCGGGTTATGGGTCGCGTCGGGTCGGCCTAGCCCAATGCCCAACCCTAGGAGGTCGAGGTTGGCAGTGTTTGACGCTCTGACTCGAGTTGATGGCTCATGGGTTTCGACCACGGGGGAGGAAGACTTACTTGGGTGCAAGGGGGATTCGACAGGAGTGGAAGTGGGAGTGGCAGACGTTGAGCCTTTGGTCGATAATAACAGGGGGGCAGTTGCTCATGGAGCCATGTCAAGCCTTGTTGAGTTGCCTGGGTGTGGTGCCACCATCGAGAGATGCTAAGGTTGATTTATGAAGATCCTATCATGGAATGATAGGGGTGAGGGGAGGGTGGAGAAGAGAATGGTGTTACGGGACCTGTGTGCAGAGGTGGTGGAGGATGTGTTGTTAATGCAAGAAACAACGATTTCCCAACGATTTCACGAGATATGGGGCTTGATGGGAGGTTCTCGCCTTAGCGAGTGGAGGGCACTGACGCTTCGGGGGCCTCTGGCGGCATGGCAGTGGGTAGGAGCGGGGACAGCTTTGATCTTGTGGAGGAGGCGACCAGGGGGAGGCACTCTCTCCCGGTGCTCTTGCAGCATAAGGAAGATGGAATCCAACTGTTGGTGTCTAATGGGTATGGGTCGCAGATCAAGCAATACCTAAAGCTAGGTCACGGTCGCGCATTGATCAATTCCTAATCTCCCATGAGGCGATTGGATTCATTCCTTTGTCGGACGCGTGGGCTCTGTATCGATCTTACTTCGACCACAACCCGATCATTTGGTCCTCTGGGGAGGACGTGAGACCGAGGTCTTTCTACAGATTTGAATGATCGTGGTTGCTGGAGGAGGGATTTTGCGACATGTTGGTTGAATTTTGGTTGGGCACGCAGCTGGAAGGGTTGGCTTTGATTATTCTGGCTCAGAAGCTCGGGTTGTTGCGGAAGCGTTTAATTGAGTTCAAGAGGTGCACCCGAGAGCAGCGATAGAGTGTGAGGGCAGTGACGTAGGAGGTCACCTCAAACCACGATACGGTGGAGGACACGAGGGAGTTGTTGGCTCATTAAGTTGAAGATAGGAGCGCGTGTTTGAAGCATGTGCAATTGAAGATAGAACGAAGGAGGTCGAATGGAGGCAGAAGTCGAGGCAAAGGTAGTTGTTGGAGGGGGAAAGCAATACACGTTTTTTCCATTCCATGGCCAGTAACAGAAGGCATCGGAATTTAATTAGGAACATTGAGGTGGGAAGGATGCAAACGTCGAGTGACGCGGAGATAGGTCGGGAACTCAGATCGCATTTCATTGCATTGTTAGGCGGGCTTTATTGCAGCTGAATGTGGATGGGGCCCTAGGCCCAGATGGTTTATCGATGCGTTTCTTCAAGGAGTTCTAGGAGTGTGTGAAGGAGGATGTGATAGTCGTCCTGCAAGAGTTCGAGGAGGGTAACCAGGGCTTCGAGCACCTGAACAAGGCACTCCTGTTTCTGCTACCCAAGCAAGAGGGGGCCATTCGTGTGGAGAATTTTAGACCTATCACTTGTTCAATGCGATCTACCTCCTTTTTGCCAAGGTCCTGGCGAACTGCTTGCGGAGTGTCCTGGGGGGACATCACCTCTCCTGAGCAGACAGCTTTTATACCCGGTAGGCATATGGCGGACTCTTAGGTGATGGCTTCGGAATTGGTGATGGATTGGAAGAGGGAGAAACAGAAGGGGGCTCATTGGAAGGCGCATTTCTCTAAGGCCTATGACTGCGTCGATTGATGCTTCCTTTAGCGTAGCTGCAAAAGAGAGGTTTTCCTTACAGATGGATTAGTTGGATGAAGAGGTGCATCACGATGACGTCGTATTCGGTTCTTGTGAATGGTAGATCAGAAGGGAGTTTATTCCAACCCCAGCGAGGGGTACGACCATGGTTTTAAAAAGTGCTACCTCGAGGCGTAAAGGCGTATGCCTCGAGGCGAGACCCACCAAAACTGCCCTGAGGCGCACACCTCGGGTTCCCTAGGTGGGGCATATACCTTGACTGGACGTGAGGCGTTAGAAGCGCTCGAGGCAAGGCAGAGGAGTAAGCCTCGAGCACGAGGCTTTTTTACCTTTTTGGTTATGCGCTTTGCACATGACCATATTTTTCTATAAGAATTATATTTTTATATTTGTATTTTTGTTTCCATGTTAAACCTTGCATATTGCTATATATAGCGCCATGCAAAGAGAAGAGATCGCTTGAAACAAGCGAAGCTCCATGATATTTTATACATCATATTCAATTTATCATACATCTACACATACCACTTCTATTGCACACATATTTTTATTTAAATTGTAAAAATATTTTATATTAGTTGCAAGTTTGCAACTTAATGTTGTTATTTGGTTGTACAAGTTGTGAATCTTAGAATAGTTATTGTAGAGATATAATTTATGTTATTTGTATTGTTTCATATTTTCTATATACTTATAGACTCTTGATGTAATTTACCCATAGGCTACTTCACTATATAAGAGAGACTATTTTTCCCAGCATAGTATCAGAGCGACGGTCCTAGACCGGAGTTCTCAAACCAAACTCTAACCCTAGCCCCCACCTCCAAGACCTCTACGCACTGCCCCTAGACCCTCGGCCTCGCGCCGCCCCTCGACCCCGCGCCACCCCTCGGCCATGCGCCGCCCCTTGGCACCATGCGTCGTGCCTCCGCATGCCTCGCACCTCGCGTCGTGCCTCCGCGCGCCGTGACTCGCATGCCTAGCGCACCTCGCCACTCCGTGCCTCCATACGCGTGACTCGCCACTCTGTGACTTGCGTGCCTCCGTGCACCTTGACTTGCGCATTGTGCTGTGCCGTGCTTCCGTGCACGTCGCCTCCGCCCAGCATGTCGCCTCTCTTTCCCTTTTGGGCCTCTTAGGCCTCGCACGTGGTTTCACGTCCTAGGGTCCGTCCAACCCTAGGGTATCTTCGTCATCTAGGAGACTTTCGCCCCCGTCTCCACGTTAATGGGTTTGGTTGCTTGAGTCTATACATGCAACCAAACCCGTGAATGTCAGTGTAGACAATCATATCGTCAGTCTACAACCTTAGTCTTCTATTATCATCATGTCAGAAAGCAAGGCAGATATTCCATCTATAGGCGCCTTCAGAGGTCATGCGCCTATTGTGAAGATGGACGAGTCAAATTTCGAACTGTGGGCAATGCAGTTCATGAGTATGATGAAGTCGACCGGTAAGAAGCACATTCTTACTGAGGAAGAGCCTGCTGAGAAGACATGGGTCAACGCCTCATGGGAGGCAGATGATGCATACGCCAAGGTTTGGCTATCAAGAACATTAGCAATTGAGATTGCAATTGATATTCTCCATCAGCCCACTGCAAAAGCAATGTGGGATATTCTGGCTACTACATATTCACAGGCAAAGAATGAGACGAAGATTCTGCAACTCTAGCATGACATCTTTACAATCAAGCAGAATGGACAGCCTCTACACTCATTATATACGTCTTTACGTGGAATGTTTGAGAAGCTCTACAGCTCCATGCCTCTCACAGCCACTCCTGAGCAACAGAAGACTTACCGGAATGCCACTATGGTTGGTGTATTCCTGGCAGCCCTTGATCCAGAGTACGAGGCAGCACGTTCCCAGATTTTGGCAGATTCCACTATTCCTCCGATAGAGGAAGCCTTTCATATACTGAGTCGTATTACTGTTCCTTCATCTACTGTCAATCAGACCACCTAATCTAGGCAGCATCTCGAGGTCGTGGGGGTCATCATCAGTTTCGTGATCGTGGACATCGAGGCAGAGGGAGTCGTGTTCGGCCATCATGCACTTTCTGCCATCGTTCTGGACATACCGAGGACATACGCTATTCCAAACATGGATTTCCTGCTTCCGCACGAGTAGCTGAATAGATCAAACCTCCATCTGCATCTTCTTTGGATCAGCGATTTGATGATCTTGTAGCTCGTCTGAGGGGTATTATACCTCCGTCCGATCCTGTTACATCAGCGCCTGCCCCTGAGAATCATTCTGACGTTGCTACTTCTGCATCCACCAGTACCTCAGGTAGTACTTATGCATTCAATAGCGGTAGTGGATCTGATACTTTAGAGTGGATTATGGACTCTGGTGCCACACATCATCTGTGTGGTGACCAAGGTCTACTTACAGCCTACCGACAGGTTCCTCCAGGCCTTACTGTGGTTATTACTAATGGGACGCACTCCCGGATTACTGGTCAGGGGGAGATTAGCCTGACATCATCTACGCATCTTAAGAATGTGCTGCACGCACCTGATTTTTCTATGAATTTGTTATCCATTAGCCAACTTACAAAGGATTTACATTGTCGAGCAATTTTTGATCCATCTTCTCTCATTTTTCAGGACAACCTTACGGGCAACGGGATTGGGCGTGGCTATGAGCAGGGTGGCCTATATCGCCTCAGTCGGACACCATATGCCGGAATCTCCTCTCTTCCTACCGGACATGTCTCTCCATCCATGTGGCACTTGCGCTTTGGCCACCTACTGCTTCAGAAATTGTGTCGTGTTTTACCTCAGGTTTCACCTCACACGTCGATCCAATGTGAGGCTTGTCAATTGGGAAGGCATCATCGATCTACCATTCCCAGTCGTCAGAGTCGGAGCAGTAGCTCTAAGTTTGAGTTGTTTCACGTTTATATCTGGACACATGTTTTATATTGTCATTGTGGATGATTTTTCTCGTGTATCTTGGGTCTTTTTATTAAAGAATAAATCTGAAGCTGGGAATATTATCATAAATTTCATAAATGAAGTTCATAATGTCTTTTCTGCGTCTGTAAAAATTGTGAGAAGTGACCATGTCTTGGAATTTTGTACTCATACTCTCTCAAATTATTTTTCAACACAAGGGATTATCAACTAAACATCGTGTGCCTATACTTCTCAACAAAAAGGAGATGTAGAAAGAAAACATCGTCATTTGCTTGATGTCAGCAGGACGCTTCTCATACAGAGTCATGCTCCTCATTCTTTCTGAGGCAATGTTGTCCTAACAGCATGTTATCTCATTAATCGCATGCTGTCGTCTGTCTTAGGTGAGAAGATTCCTTTCTCCTTGATTTTTCCTGAAAAAGAATTGTTCTCACTTACCCCACGTGTGTTTGGCTCGGTTGCCTTTGTCCACCAGTTGTCTCCAGGTATTGACAAGCTCTCTCCTAGGGATGTCAAGTGTGTTTTCGTCGGGTACTCCAGGACACAAAAAGGGTACAGCTGTTATGATCCGTTGCGCAGGAAATACTTTGTTAGTGCCGATGTCACCTTTTTTGAGTCTGTTATGTACTTCTCTCCTACAGGTGATCGGTTGGTATCCTCAGACACTGATGAAGCCATATACATGCCACCATCACCACCACTTCCACCACTACCTACATAACTTGCACCTCCTGTTACAGTTCCTGTTCCCCCATTGCGACTCCACTATACCCGTCCACCTGCTTCTGCTCATGATCACCGCTCATTATCTAGCTCGCCTGAGGTATGTTCTGAAAATATAATCTCTAATGATGGATTTAATGGTTTACCTGAGCAGGCTGTGTTACAGAGGACAGATGAGGATGCATGTGATTTGGATCTTCCTATTACGCTTCGGAAATAGAATCGTAGCTGCTGCGTGTCATATCCTATAGCATCCACGGTTTCTTTTGATCGTCTATCTGGTGAATTCAGGAGCATTGCTATTGCACTATATGCCGTGGATATTCCACGGAATTACCAAGATGCATTGACGGACAGTTGATGGCGTTTAGCTATGGAAGAAGAGATGGTTGCTCACCAGTCAAGAGATACATGGAGCCTTGTCCCTACACCTATCAGTGTGTCTACAGTGAGCTGTAAGTGGGTCTTCACAGTTAGGCAGAATGCAGATGGCAGCGACAGATACAAGGCATGCTTGCTTGCCCGTGGGTTTACAGAGACATATGGGTGGATTATCTTGATACATTATTGCCGGTTGCTCGTCATTCCACCTTACGGATCCTTCTTTCTGTTGCGGTTACTCATAATTGGCCATTATTTCAAATAGATGTTAAGAACGCATTTTTATATGGTGACTTGCAGGAGGAAGTCTACATGCAACAGCCACCTGGTTTTGCTGTTGAGGGGGAGTATTCTAAGGTGTGTGGACTTCATAAGGCCATCTATGACCTTAAGCAGAGCCCTAGAGCTTGGTTCCAGAAGCTCTCGGATCTGTTTGAGTTATTATATTTCCATTGATGTTTGTAACCCTTCGGGTTTCGTAACCCCTCGTAACCCTTCGGGTTCCATAACCTCTTGTGACCCATCAAGTTCCGTAACCCCCTGTGACCCTTCGGATTCCGTAACCCGTGTGCTCTCTAGAGTTTTCTCTCTATATAAGAGACCCTAACTCTATGGAATAAACATCTTATTCATTTTTCTCCTCAACATGGTATCAGAGTAACAATCCTAGACCAGAGCATAAAATCCTAAATCTGTCGTCACCACCAGCCCTCTCTCCACCGACAAGGAGAGAGAGCTGGACCTCCTACATCACTCCTGGATTCGATGGTCTTGCGCAAGGCAGCCCGAGTCCCCAACAGCACCAACTGCCACCTCCAGCGATAGCTAAAGCGACGCCCGAGGCTCTAGCAGCTCCTGTCGCTCCTCCGGCGTTGTCGGCACTGATTGGAGCCCCCCTTCCAACAACCATGCTTCAGCAGGACTTGTTTCTCCCAACTTCATGTTCCGTACTCTTTATTCTATCAAGTATGAGAGAAAGGGGGAGTCAGAGATGAATCTTCAGGACGTTTCATGTCCTACAATGACTGACAGATCGATACTCCAGATAACTACTCAGATCATTAGTCTTCACCGAGCATCGACTTCTTCGTCAGGGCGTATACTTCTTCTTTTACGACCCGACTACTACTCCGTGTTGGACTTCTTCTACAGCGATTCTTCTCCAGGCACGACAGACATATGTTCCGGTGACCTGCAGGCACGACAGAGATACATTCCGGTGAGCTGATATCGCAGTGATTCTACAGGCATGGCAGAGATACGTTCCGGTGACCTGAAAGCCGCAACCCGTCCTCGAGTGAGGTCTTCTACCAGCAGCGGACATATGTTCTTATGATGTATCGTGTGAAGATGTGGTATATGCTTTTTCTTTTTGTTACAAGCTGCACCTTTCTCAGCTCCAGCTTGAGGGGGAGTGTTAGAGTTATTATATTTCCATTGATGTTTGTAACCCTTCGGGTTCCGTAACCCCTCGTGACCCTTCAGGTTCCATAACCCACTGTGACCCTTCAAGTTTCGTAACCCCCTATGACCCTTCGAATTCTGTAACCCTTGTGCTCTTTAGGGTTTTCTCTCTATATAAGAGACCCTAGCTTTATGGAATAAACAACTCATTGGCTTTTCTCCTCAACAGTTCCAATGCAGATCATTCATTGTTTATACAAAAAAACATCCAGCGGTATTATTGCAATTATGGTGTATGTAGATGATATCCTGATTACAGGTGACGATGGACAAGGAATTCAGAGGGCGAAAGAAGTGTTGGGTCGTGAATTTGTCACCAAGGATCTTGGAGTCCTTAGATATTTTCTGGGACTGGAGTTCGCCAGAAATCCACATGGACTTGTAATGACCCAGAGGAAATATGTCATTGACCTGCTGAGTGAAACAGGAATGCTTGGATGCCGACCGACCACTACACCTATGGATCCGAGAATGAAATTATATGATAATGACACTGATGAGGTGGATAGGAGAAGATACAGAATACTGGTGGGAAAACTTCTTTATGTTACCAATACCAGACCCGATATTTCTTTTGTTGTTAGTCGGGTGAGCCAGTTCATGGAGCAACCACGCCAGGTACATATGGATGCTATACATATGATACTCAGGCATCTTAAATCATCTCCAGGTGCAGGTCTATTATTCAAGAAAGACAAGGAGATTGCTATCTCGGCGTGTGCAGATGCAGACTACGCAGGATGTCCCAAGGATAGGAAGTCCACCACTGGATTTGTTGTATATGTTGGAGACTCTCTTGTCTCATGGAGAAGCAAGAAGCAAACTGTTGTAGCCAGATCCAGTTCTGAGTCTGAATATAGGGCTATGGCCCAAGTTAGTACAGAAATGATGTGGGTGAAAGCTATTCTTACATATCTATATATAAAAGTCCCACTTCCTATGGCTATGGAATGTGACAATCAAGCTGCTAAATTTATTCCCAATAATCAAGCATTTCATGAACGAACCAAGCACATTGAGGTTGATTGTCACTACATACAAGATATGATTCAGAAGGGCTTTATTTCTACATATCATGTTAGCTAAGGGGACCAAACTGCAGATATATTTACCAAGGCGTTATTTAGAGGATCATTCCAGAAGTGTTCGTCCAAGCTGAGCATGATCGACATCTATGCTCCATCTTGAGGGGGAGTGTAGAGATATAATTTATGTTATTTGTATTGTTTCATATTTTCTATATTCTTATAGACTCTTGGTGTAATTTACCCTTAGGCTACTCCACTATATAAGAGAGCCTAGGGCGTATGGAATAAACAACTCTCTTATTTTTCCCAACAGTTATCACATATATGAAGAAGCAATGTTAAAAAATAAACATGCGAAGTAAAATAATCATTACATTTTGTTGTGAATAGCTTAATAAAAATAATATCATTAGTAAAAAAATCGTCGGGGGCACTGCCCCCACACCCCCGCAGGAGGGAGTGCACCTGCTCCCCCCTAACCCCCCCCCCAGGCTCGCTGACCGGGCCACGAGACCCCCGTCTTGTTAGGATACGATATGGCAGGAGGGGATGCGTATGACGATTCTCCAACTACGTCTAGCAAAACAAATGGTTGGGATTCAAGGCATGTTGATATTTTTTAACTTCGCACTAAAGATTATAGTTTCTATTGTACTTTAGTATTACGTATAAACATTAGTTCAATACTCATATAGAATCATTGAAGTTGGAATTGGAACTTGATATTCCGTATATTAACGACTTAGTATTAGCTTTCTTGAACTTAAATACCTTCAACGCTTATGTATTGTATCTTTTACAAGTTTTAAATTATTCTTAAAAGTGTCTAGCAAAACTTAAAATTATTATATACTTTTTCAATGTATTTTGCTTTAATTTTAATTTTTTACCCAAAAAATTGAGGCTTACGCCTCGCTTCAATTTCGGAAAAAATACCTCGGGCCACCATGCGCTTTTTTAAATCTTGGGTGCGACAAGGGTGCCCGCTAGCACCACTTTTTTTGTGATTGTGGCGGATGCGATGGCCGTGATGATGAGGCCGATAACAACTGACGGCTCTTGTGCTGGGTACATGAGAGTCAGCACTTCCATCCACATTCTGCAGTACGCCAATGACATGGTTTAGTTCATTGATGGAGACCCGAAGCATGCAAGACATGCCTCATTTATTATGGATATCTTTGGGGAGGACTCGAGCCTGGGATTGAACAGAGGCAAGTCTAGGGTCATCTTGTTTGGTGCGACGAAGGAGGAGGCTCAAGAGCTCTGTCGTGTCATGCATTGTCCGAGGGGATCTCTTCCGACCACATATTTGAGGCTCCCTTTAGTTGATGGGTGGTTGCATGTGGTTGATTGGATGGTGGTTATTGACAGAGTGGAGAGCAAGATGGCGGGTTGGAAAACAAGAATGCTCTCTAAGGAGGGGGAATTGGTCCTCCTCAAGTACGCTATGTCCGTTATCCCAATTTTCTACTTTTCAACAAGATTGATATCGGTGGGGGTGCGGAAGAGACTGGGGGGTGATGAAGCGCTTCTTTTGGTGGACAGGAGGCAGGAGGGTGGGGGAATGCACCTAATGGGATAAGATACGATGATGATGACGAAGAGGGAGGGTGACCTTGGTGTTTGCAGTTTGGAGCTCATGAACAAGGCGATGCTGGTGAAGTGGGCCTCGGGCTCTGGGGGAAGTCCGATGACCTGGTTTGCACGGTGATGCGGAGCATCTATGGGATCCATAGTTCGTGGAGAGCAGAGGCATGCAGGTTGTCGTCATCGCTTGGGGGGGGGGGGGTGTTCTAGTGTCATGCCGGAGTTGGGTGTCCTCGTGAGACCGATGTCTGGCGATGGATCTGGCGGATTTTGATGTCCTCGACGAGGGCATGGACCATTTTGCTTGGAAAGAGGGGAGTTATTCGGTGAAGAAGTCATATCGGTCATTCGCCAGCACGTGTGGGGTCGTTCAGTAAGAGTCCGCTTGGGACAGCATAATCATTTGGGCTAGCAGGGTTCCTATGCGTATTAAGAGTTTCATGTGGTTGGCGAGACGTAGGCGGCTGCTTTCAAAGGCACGCAAAGCAAGGTTGTTGGATACTAGGGAGATCCTATCTGATAGATACGGCCTTGAGCAGGACAATTCCGAGCATCTTTTTTTGGTTGCTGGACTTCGGCTATGATTTGGGAGAGGGTGGTTGCGCCATAGCTTCACTTCGTAGACAGCGCGTCATACTAGAGTTCAGTTAGAGCGGCTTGTTGAAGTTCTCAAGAGGACGCGAATGGTCCTTTTGCCCTACTTTGGACCATTTGATCTGCTAGAAATGAGAAAATCTTTCGGAGGAGTCCTTTTCTCTGTGAGAGGGTTTTGGAGCACTGCAAGGTACTTATGTCATTGTGGCATAACTTGTAATTTCTCATTTATAGTCATTTCTAGTTGTAATTTATTTGTACGTTGGAGCTAGTTTAATAAATTTGTGGTGGTTCCAATCTTGAGACTACACTCTCATTATCAAAAAAAATCATCTTTGAAATGCCCTGTCTCATCCTTATACCATGTAACATGCGTGATTCCCTTATTCATGTCATCTGATTCCATGATGTAACCCAACTTTCTGGTCATCCAATCCTCCCCAATCCAGTATTAATCATCAGTTCCTTTAGGAATAGAGATAATCTTTAAGTTGACTTTTGCAAATCCTCCACATCTGTTTCACTTCAGATTTAGAAAGGCATATATTATCCTCAGAGTTTCTATTCTGTTTCAGCCTTTATTCTCGAGTAGAGATATTTTTCCAACATAATCTTTAGTTACCTTCTGCTTCTCCCCTGCAAACTGCTCACCTGTCCTGAAGTACAATAATCCTTCTTACAGTTATCCATGGAAGACCACCTGGTACTTCCAAGCAAGTCAAAAGCCATGATATCATTTGTTATCCCATGACACTTGGCTTCCATTGAGCTTCCATGCTTGTTTAACCATTATCTAGTAAGCCTGAAATTAGGTTTTGTAAGAGATATCAATGGAGGGAGAATATTCCTGTCAACGTTTAGTTTTTTCTACTCCCTTATATACCACTGATTAAGTCTCTCCCCTCTTCCTAAATGAGCCTGTGTTTGTTTTACTCCATTGTCCTCAACAACAGGAAGACTGCCACTTGCCTTCAAATCATTCCCTCTCTTCTGCTCCAATGGAAAATCCTGATTAATAATTATAGATGCAATTTTCTCATATCCTTTCTGGATTTGGCTGTCACTTTGCTGTTGTTCTGCACTATTAATACCATTTTTTAAGAAAAAAGGGGTGAAGTACTGAGCTTGGACTCATCGCACTAATGCACTAACTATTAATAATATTTATTACATCTTCCCTGAGAAGATTACCATCTCTTTTTATTGTCTCTGCTCCTCTGCTATAAGGACTTTTGGCATCATAACCTTTGTTGTAAGTAAGAGAGAGACCCGCAACCAAAGAAAAGCAACTGTTGACGTTGATCAAAGGCCTCATGCTGCAAGGGAGTACAGATAGCAGCCACTGTCTCACTGTTCAGTCGCTGTTAAGGTTGCTTCTGCTGTGAAGACAATACTTCAGGCTCCACCTGACAAGTCAGAGACTGAATCCTAGTCCGATTCGCTTGTTGTGGCTGCGGTCAGCCAAAAATCAGCAAAAATCTGCTGCCTGCCAACCTCAGTTGAGAAAACATTAGCCAAGACCATTCCTTGCTAATCAACTGGTTGTGCTACATTTTAGCTTTTCTTGCTGTTGCACTACCTGACTGTCCACAAAACTCTCATCCTCAACTGCCTTTTGTTTGCCCTTTCCACTGCTATTGTTATCACGCAAAGGGTCATTGATATTATCAAACACTGCCAAGCTGATGCTGCATTATACGATGGTTGCCCAGAGGCTCATGGTGCTGTTCCTCAATTCAAGCTGCTGCTGCATTATAGGAGGGCTGCCAAAGGCTCCTGGTGCTGTTCCTCAATTTCCCCACTACCACTACTGTTGTGCATAACAATTGGATCATTCAACTTGACCCAAACTTTCTCATTCTTCGCAATCACATTCTCCTTCTCATCAACATTTCTACAAACTTCTAAGTTATGGCCAAACACCCAACAAGTTTGACAAATCTTTGGAAGTCTTTCATAAACATTTCACTGTTTGAATATTCGGTATCCATTTCAAACCAAACCATGGTCTATCAAGAGTCTAAGAAGATCAACTTCGACAAACATACTAAGACAACTAGGCCTTGTGAAATCCGCTGCATTTTTATCCACACAAACATACTTACCAATGCCCTCTGCTATGGATTTTATCAGCACTGGATTGTGTAAATGCACAATCAATCCAGGGAAACCATCCCACGTTGCAGACTGATTACTTCTTAAGTTCGGTCTGAATATGGTGACAAAGGAGTAATGGAGTATTTAAAGTCACCCAAAGCATAGGATTTAGAAAAATCCCGCTCCCCCTCATATCTGATTAAAATATGTTTGACATCCAAAGCTCCAAGAAAATCCCGCTCCCCCTCATAGCAAATATGTTTGGCAGCATTTAATCCACTAGCCAATCCATCAACCTTCCCACTATCAGCTTTCTCAGACATATTATCAAACATCGGTGTGCAACCGTTGTCTCTACAGATTTAGCAACTTTGAGGCATTCCTTCCAACACCTACTATACACCCAACCAACCACACCCTTCACCAAACAACCACAGAAGCAGCTTGGAACCATGCAATTGCAGCTTTGCAAGACAGCCAGCTACACCAGAACCCACAAACAAAAAGCAGAACCGCAACTCTTCAAGGGTGTGAGCCCAGATCTGCACCCAGCTGCCAATGCAACGAGGGCAACACCTTCGGACTTACACCAGTGCCAGGCGCACTCCACACAGGAAGGGGCACCTCCTGGAAACCTATGCACAGTGCCAAGAGTAGAAGATAGTCCTTGAGAATCTGAGATAACCGCCAACCTTGGATCCGCCAAGCCCTAGTGATCTACAGCCTTATGACAACAGAAAATCCAGGCGAATCTTAGCTTGAAGGAAGGATCTTCATGAGAAGAAGCCGGATTGAACTCCGGTCATTGATCAGCCTCTCCGATTGGGGACCAGAATAACTGCTGACAGGGGAGACACCCAATCACTTTCCTAATTGTCCACCATGGGCAGGCAGGGGGGTCGGGAGGGCAGAAGTTCATTCGGGAAGAGAATATGTTCTCTGAATCATGCTTGTTATCACCAAATTCAAAGGAGTGACATGAAAAAGCAAGATGGTAATCCTCAGCTTATCAAGTTCTTCAATGTTATTTGGAAAACAAGAAAAATATCAAACAAATCAGAAAATGATATTGCAATAGCTATATACAAGAAACATGTTTATGTGCAAAATTGGGTAAACTACAGGGTAAATATCAAATCGATGAGTCATAATATGAAGCAATTGGAAAGGGCAAATGTATAGATGTTACGATCTTCAGGAGTATCATAAAACCAGTTTGTCATGCATGGTAGTTATAAAACAGAGGTCATTCACATTCCCACGCATTTTACGGAATCTTTCACAATAAGGAAGAACCTGCATATAGTCTTTATAGAAATCAAGTGAAGAATTTCAGAGAAAATAGGGGTTTCAATGTTCTATATCAACTAGATGAGATAGATGCATGACAAAGAAGCAAACTGTGTAAGGACTCTAATTGGGCTGCATTTCAATATAATATTGTTATGCATCAAGGATCAGAGACGAGTCCTCATTGTTTTACCCTGGTTACAGGACAGTTATCAAAGTGTGTTCAAGGAGCGGTGTCTTTGTGCACGCTTGGCACTGTTTTAGTGGGGATGCGACAAGAGATGAAGTCAACAACAGGCTTGAACTTTTAAGATAGGCTTTGGAGCGCAATAATTCAGACTAAGTGGAATCCAAATATGGTACATGGATGTAAGTTCAATAACAGAGAAATTAAAACATCGCAGAAGTAAAGCTTGGAATGCATTTCATCCCAAAGAATGATTCTTTTGAATACTCAAGTTTGGTCTTTCAAAGGGATGCTGGAATTGATGGAGATTTTTTTAGAGAAAAACGGACAAGACGTCAAGAAGACGCCTACCCAGCAACTTCTATATATTAGTAAAACTATAACATTTACATGGTCCAAGATGTGTGTAATCTTTTTGCATTATCAATAACATTTGACATATACACTCACTCCCTACGGATTACAGAACCATTCAGAGCCAGCCATCAAGACCAAAGAACAGAAGCCACCAACGTTTTGGTTGGGCTGTCCCCATCGCCAAGCGCATCCATGGAGTCCCAGAAATCACCCCACATCATTGCTGCAACACTCTCCATGTTCATCTTATCCCATACCTCCCTGAAAACAGGGCAGGCAAAGAAAACATGCCCAGCGCTCTCCATGTCCCTTGGCACTGCATACAGGAACTGTCACACCCAGGAAAGAACCGCACTCTTCTATCCTTGTCATAAGATGCTTTCGTCGCAGCAGCCAAATGAAAAAATCTCAAATAGAATTGAAGAAGATGTCACTCATATCATTAATGCATGGTGGATGAAGTGGTAACAAGCCTCATTTGCTCTTTGTGATTAAAAATCATAAAGAGCAGACGAGGAAGCACATAAAATTGTAGTGAGACATATAATGCTCTGTGTTAGAAAATATAGTGCGGAAGCAAATATCAAAAAAAAAAGAAATAAACATTATAGACAACGGGATTTTACGTGGAACCCTACTCTTTAAAGAGTGGGATGAAACCACGGGAGAACGCCACAAAGGGTTGATATGTTCATTGATCTTCCTCACTGGGTACAAGAGGTCTAGGGCTTCTTATATAGGCTCCAGAGAGTCTCCAAGTCCCACTACAGGTAGATGTGGGACTAAAACTAGATGTGGTAAATGGATCCTGGAGGGATCCATTTACCCATCTACATATGAGTGACGCATATACTCCAACTCAAGCTGGAGCATGTAATGCTCAATTTGGACAAACAGAAAGAAATCACTCAAACTGTCGGACACTACAAACAATATCAACTCAACGCGGACATTTTTTCTCATGATGTGCAGGTGAAGAGGACAAACGAGATGGAGTGTGAGTCAAACTGAATCTCCTCATCGGAGAGCATGTGCTCTGTACTACGCCTGTCAGAGTCACGGCAACTGGAAATGAATCTCCTCGTCGGAGTACTCTGGCCCGCCGCAATGTGGACAACTGCTACATCACTGAAAAGGTCGAACTGAAAAAGTCGACAACCCTCGTCGGAGTCCACAGTCACTAGAGAATAGAGTCTGAAAAGTCTCCTCGTCGGAGAACTAGGTCTCCAATACTGGCTCAAAGAATGGGATCTCTACTCTAGAGTCCATATGAAACCACATGAAAACCCAAGCCCACATGGTATAGGGAATAGGATCTCTACTCGGGAGTCCCTATGGATCACATGAAAACTCTGACCAAAATAAAAGATGGGGACCACACAAAAGATGACAAACATGTGCACATCTGAAAAGGAGTCTCTCTCGGGAGAACTCGAAGGAATGGGTCACTCAACAATGGAGTGCCTCGAACTTGGACTTTGAACCAATCCGTAGAGTCCGAAACTGAACTCTAGAGTCTGGAAAATCAGGATGGTCTGGAGAATATGAATCTGACATGTTACTCTATACAATACTCCCCCTTTCTCCCAGACTGGTCGAAAAACAATGACGTTGACCATGTAATGAGAAGACAAGAAAATGGGGAAACAAAACATTAATCACTTAGCCGATAAATTTCAATTTTTCTCTCAGCCTCTTTTTTTCAAAATCATTTTTTCTTGGCCATCGCATTTCATCATTTTTTAATAGCAGATACTTTTTTTAAATAAGTCGTCAACCTTTTTTTCATCTTTTTTCCTGCGTACTGGTTTTTTTGTACGCACCTTTTTCCCTTTTTTTGAAACAAAAAAACATGACCTCACTTGGGCCCAAATAACTCAGCCACCCCTTTGTTTAATACGGCCCACCTCCTAGACCCAAACTTTGGGCTCTTATAATATATATTTTTTAACCCACGACCCTTCTGCTCTCTCCTTTTTTCACATTTTTTTAAAACAGAACACAGCCCACTTGGCCCTTTTTTATTTAAGGTTCACATTGGGAATCCTTTTTCTCTCGTAGGACCTCGACCCCCGACAAATAATCTTCCTGTCGTCGCCATCGCACCACAGCCTGGAGCGTCATCGCTGCTTAGAGGGTTGGAACTCGCCGCCGCTGCTGGAGAACAAGATAGCGGCACGATGGGGGTTTCGCCACCTGAAGAAGATCTGGAGGAGTCGTAAGAGGACGCCCCGCCTGCGCGAGGGCTGTTATGACCGTCGCTACTCAAAACGGATAAGGAGCGACGGCGAGACTGTTGTGCGGCTGGGATCGGGGTTGTTGATGAGCGCCGCCTCCCGGAAGGAATGTTAGGCGCTGATGTGCGGCTCGATCGTCGGAGCATGCTCAAATGTGGCTCGATCGTCAGAGCATGCTCAAATGTGGCTCGATCGTCGGAGCCTGCTCATGTGCGGCTAGGGTTGGCGGGATGGATGTCCTCTGCCTAGAGCCTTAGGGCTTGGTCGGTTGCCACTGATTTTCAGATATGGAGGGAGGTAGCGCAGCCGCCAGGAGATCCACTGCCGAAGGAAGTTGTGGAGAGGAGATGAGGAGCCGCCTTCTGGAGATGTCGTGGCCATCTCGAGAGGTGGCCTCCGCGACCTGATCGGATCAGGCTGGATATGGCAGGCCGGCAAGAGAACAAGGAGATGTGGCTGAATGGCAACGAGTAGAACTCCAAAAAGTAAAGAACAATCTTTAATGCAGAAATTCCAAGAACAAATCTCTTATAATATGAACAAATAATATTTAAGAATAGAGAGCGAAATCTTGACAAATCGCTAGGGTTTTTAACAAGAACCCTAGAATCGAATCTCGAACATAGCCAACAAAAATAACTCATCTAGAATCGAACCCGCTCTAATACCATGTTAAAAAATGTAGTATGGAAGCTAATATTGGAGAAAAGAAATAAACATTATAGACACCGGGATTTTATGTGGAACCCTACTCCCTAAGGAGCGAGATGAAACCACGGGAGAATATCTCAAAGGGTTGATTTGTTCATTGAACTTTCTCACTGGATATAGGAGGTCTGGAGCTTCTTATATATCCTCCACAAACTCTTCAAGTCCCACCATTGGTAGATGTGGGACTAAAACTGGATGTGGTAAACGGATCCTGACGGGATCCCTTTACCCATCTACATATGAATGACGCATATACTCCAACACTTTGTTATAGGAAGTGTCAGAGAGTAAACTATATACACATGCAAAGAATATCTCATGTAAACATGAAGATGCTCAGGTGTGTATCCATACAAAGATAGATCGAATTAGCAATAAGAACAATAATGAAAAGAACGATGTGTCGTTAATAAAATATAAAATGTGAGAAATTAGTCTACGAAATTTTGGACCATTCTAGCGATAGTCGACCGACTACACCAATTAGTCGGTGACTAAATAGAATAGCTTTGGCCTACTAGTCGGCCAACTAAAAAATAATATTTTCATAATTATTTTAGTTTTTCATTTTTTATTTAAAGTAAAATAAAAGATAAATGTGTAAACACGATTCAAAATCAACTAGTGCTTTTATCTTGTTCATTAACGACCATAGAAGTAAAAATATATTGTACCCATTTAAATGTTCGGATGGTAGTGCCGTATGTCTACCACCACAAAGACCAGGGTTCAAATGCCTCCTCTTGTGGGGGTTGCTTTAGGGGGCCGACAGCCAGCGTACAAAATAGTAGAATCTTTCAACATAGATTTGAGCAAGAATCCATGTAGCTGTCACTACTTATAGTGGGAGAAGGCTTTACCACAAGTAAGAATATATACGATTCTATGCACTAGACAATACAAAATATTTAAAATACAAAACCAGATATTTCTGATTAGTCACCAAAATATTGTTTATTCATTATTCAGTGACCCTTTGGACTAGATAATGAATACCAACTTCCGCAACATTGGTATGTACCCAATCAATGGTCATCCAGTGCTCCGATAGCCTAAATTCTAATTTGGAAAAGGGGGAATTCATACTAACTTGAAATTTTAACAAAATCATTTATGGGGACAAGGATGTCGTAGAGTTCGCAGTCGATTTATCTTCAACCACGTGGAAATAGATTTGCACAAGCCCAAAATTATATGTGTTGACTATATATGGGATTCTATCTTTTAGGCCGAGGGTTGTATACGAGAGGCTTAATAAGTTCTTGTTAGATTTTTTGTGGAGAAATTATTGTTAGAATTGTTGTTCAATGAATGTAATAGATATAGATGTAAGACTAGTAAAGGGGAAAATTATGAAAAAAAACTATACTATAAATGCAACATACTTGGGTTGAAAAGGAGAATGAGGAGCCAAAAAAATTCATGTGATGGATGGAAAAGTTTTTTTATGAAAAAAATGTAATACATCCAAAATGATGCGAACCCTCTGAAATATATTAACAAAACCATACAGCACGCTACAGAACTGATGAGTCATGAAGCAAGGCCTTAAATGTCGGTTTCGGTTACCATTTCGATCGAAATTACGGTCATTTCGGTCATTTTTTGTGCTAACACCCCCATATTTCGGTCATTTCGGTCGAATTTTGATTTCGACTGGATATTGATATTCGACAGAAATTTGATCGAATTTCGTTGAAATTTGAGGCCAGGTCATGAAGAGATTTAGAATTTTTGAAATACAAAATGTGAAAGCATAATAAGAACAAGAACAAATAAAATAAAGAAATTTGAAATGTAGAACACTCAATTTTTACGCAGAAACCTCCTCCATGAGGGAGCTGGATGAAACCACAGAAGAATGACTCGAAGGGTCGGATCTTCGGTATTAAATCTCCCAATGAGCACAAGGGGTATGGGGCTTCTTATATAACCCCAAAAATATATAGGAGTCCCACTTATAGATAATGTGGGACTGAACATGAGCAGGGATAATTGCATCTTGAAGAGATCCAATTACCTCCCCACTACATACTACAGTACTCCTCTCAAACTAGAGCTAGGAAAGTTGCAGCTTGCAACAAAAAAATATACAACAAATCCTCACTCGATACATCTCAGAGAGACATGAGAAGGCCTGATGGAGTAGTCGTTACTCATAGAAGACCTCACACGAGGACGGCTCTGCAACGAGCAGGTCGTGCATGTAGTAGAATTCATTAGGATGACCAGGCCAAGCATGGAATGGCTCGCTAGAAGAAGTCCAGTATAGAGAAGTCGCATAGTAGAATGTGTGTAAGCAGTCGATGCTCGATGAAGATGGCTGATAGCAGTAGTCTGGAGTATTGATCTTCATATCATGGATGGGCAGTGGAAGTCTGAGACAATCACAAGTTGAGAATCCCTTGTTGATGTCGAGGAGAGACACCCGATAACCGTGGATAGGCTCTCGATGCAATGTTGGAGTATGTAATGTCGGGATAATTGAAATCTCTCTAAGATCCAATTACACCCACTCATGTTTAGTCACACATCATCTATAAATGGAACTTTGACTTATCTATGGAACTATAAAAGAAGCCACACACCCCTGCACATATAAAGAGATTCAATACACAAGATCCAGCACTTAGAGGCCTCCTCCCGTGGTATCAACCCCATCCCTAATGGAGTAGGGTTCCAATAGAATCCATTGCACACCACCACAACCATCACGATGAAAGAGAATCAGGCTTCAATGCTTCAGTAAAATCAATTATTGAGGACTCGCCGTTTGGAATGCAGTTGGGAGATGGTGTTATCACAAGTAAGTCTCGCACTGTGTTGCCAGAGACTCGCGCATAGGAGGATATCATGGAGGACATGGGGTTCCAACCCCTTGAGATGCACGTGAGGGAGAGAGGCATCGCCAAGGATGGTGTTGTCAAGACAGGAGCGTCAAGAGCTGAGGCCTACCTTGGTGATGGGGTTTCAATTGGAGAACGACACCGCCAGGAGATCTTCAACGAGCAAGGCGTCACTTGTAGTTGGGGACGGCGCCGCCAAGGGCTGGTTTACATAGTGGAGTTGGTTCTGTACTTCGGGTTGGCGAGACTAGGACAGAGATGACATTTACAGCTTTGCCATAGCATGTAATCAATTGTTGCGATAGTCTTATACTAGAGGGTGTGCCACCTTATGGCATGGAAGGCCGTATCGATATCGATATCGTTTTGATATCATATCGATACGATATTTCGACAATATATCGACGATATATCGCCGAAATATCGCCCATATCGACGAGCCTTTGTAAAGAAAATGCCTGGAAATCGGGATACATTGCCATATCGATCCCATGTCGATATCAATATATCAGCGATATATCGCGATATTTCCTTCCATGCCTGATGGAGTCCAGAACTAGAGGATGCATCAACCGGACCCAATGACGGTGGTCGGGGCATTCCATCATCTAGAGAGTCGTGTTGGAGAAGAGGGATTTAGGGTTCCGATTTGGAACCCTAGTCGTAATGTGTGCAAAATCGAACCATAGAATTAACAAAAAAACATAGAACTTAAATATGATCACTTGATATTCAGCTATTTGAACAAGAACATAAAACTATCTTTCATAATCACCATAAAGATAAAAAGTTGAATAATCAAACCGTAGAATCGAACTGCGCCAATACCATGTTGAAATATAAAATGTTGAAGCGTTATCAAAAAAACAAAGAAAATAATATATGAAATGTGGAGCACTCAAATTTTACGTAGAACCCTACTCCGTGAGGGAGCGATATAAAACCACAGGAGAAGGCCGCTAAGGGTCGGAACTTATGTATTGAATCTCTCAACGAAGACATGGGGTATGGGACTCCTTATATAGTCCCACAAATATACGAAGTCTCAATTATAGATGATGTGGAATTAAACATGAGTGGGGGATACTCCTATAGGAATAATGAATGATATTCTCAATATAGAATATGTCCTCGCCATGGCACAAAAAAGGTGAGATGAGGCGTAGTCTTTTCGAGTTCATGCAGTCACCTCGGTTAGATCTAGCGAGACGACCACCTCGCATGAACGAAGCGTTCTTAAGACATGATACACTGATGAGAGCCGTGAGGCTTACACCTCAAAGATATAGGATTTTTCGCTTCTATTGGAACTGGAGAGAAGTAGTGGCAACAGAATAGAATAACATGACAAATATTCACTAACTAAGGAGTCAGTGTATTCCTGACACATTCACATTCACTCAAGGCTTGAGAATTTTGAGAACATTGGATTTATGTAATCTTAAAAGTCTGAGCTAACATGCCTTTTAAACTTAATTATCCACACTTCCCTAGTTTGAAAGATTTGAATATTGTATTGCACTCTTCATCTCTACCTTCAAAAGAATATAATCAGCACAATCACTTTCACAATTGCATGATTGATGAGATGAGTTGAATTATCACTTGAGGAACTAGGACTAGAGATTTGAGTTTAGACCCGATCTAATAATATTCGAGGATGGGATAAAGTTAATGAAGGCTTCAGAAAACCTGAGTGTCAGCAAAACCCTAGCCAGTATGTGAACAGGTTCATATGATATCTCTTTGATATTCACCTATGTGCCCGGGTGTAACGAAACTTAATGATAATTGTTGATCAGTGTGCGCCAACTTTTGGTAAAAGCAATGAAGCTAGCCAACAAAAGAAAAGAAAAAGAAATGTCAAAGAAAAGCTCTATCCTCCAAAGTCAAATTACAAATGAACTTCCACCAATGGTGAGCGCTCCCAAACATTTTCAAAGTGTCCACTTGGACCAAGCGCCAATTACGACCAAGGAGTCGAACTGACACCATAAAAGGGCTCTGCATCGTGAGCGATACAAGTCTGGATGTCGAAAGTATCTTAGATGCTCAAAAAAGACATACCCCGGTGTACTCCCAGAAAAATAAGTGCAGACGACTCCGAACTCTCTTGACAGACACATTGATCAAGAAGCTAAAAATCTTCTTGTGTTAAGTAAAAAGGCACTCGAGAGGCGCCTTGTTCCATTGTAAGGGAGAGAAAAATAGACACAATCCTATGCCCTCCATCATATGGTCGTCCATCTACACTTTAAGTCTGACGAACTAATGAGACGGTTGACTGAAGCAAGAATAGACTTATTCCCTAGTGTTGAGGATGAGGTCTAGAGGAGAGTCTTTGGGACTGGAACTTCGAGTGATGCCTCGACTTGACTCTCATGAAATAAAGTACACTTAATTTCATATCCTTATATTATATGTACATAAAGAGAGTCTGATAAGTAGAGAAGTTGGATTCCTTCTGACTAAAGCATGAATAAGCCAAGAATTTTAGACTCACTTAAATTGAGGGTCTTCGAAAGATTGAGCCTTGAAATCTTCACATACACTGTCAGGAATTAATCCGACTCCTTCATTCTTTAGATGCTCGAGGACGAGCATGGTTTAAGTATAGGGATATGATGAATCTCGTATTCATCATGATAAAATTCACCAATTAGACCCCTAACATAATTAGTTCAATAAAAATCACCAATAATTCCTCATTATTATTTGGTATATATAGTGTATATGTAATGTAACACGTAATTATTGTATTTAATTACCTTGTAATTATTTTATTATTAAAAACAAGTGTCTTTAATTACCTGACCCATAAAAGAAGAAAAAAATGCAAAAACAACTCAAAAGCCCAAAATCGGTGTTTTAAACACCTTAAAAATACCCCCAAAAATACTTTTTGTACAAATGACCTCTTTTAACTTTTTATCCAACAAGAAACTTGTAGATCTCATCGAGATCTAAAACTTTCATGTTTTAATTTTTTCCTAATTATGCCTCTATTTCTTTTATATTTTTCTTTATTTTTTACATTTTATGATTTTTTTATTGGGCCGCGTGGCACCCTCTGGGACGCCCACGTGGCCCGCTCCTCCTTCCGCCACCCGGCACCCTTCTGAGCCGCTAGATCTTCCGCAAATACCTCCATCTCGATTGTCCACTCCCGCTTCACTCCTAACTGCTTGATCTGATCCCAGATCAGATCACCAACGCTCGTTTCCGCCCACATTTCAGCCGCTCGATTCCCTGCTCATCCTACGACTGATCTCGTTCCATGTCGTCCCTTCACCTCAGCTGCCCGATCCCACTTGTATCCTATGGTTCCCCGCGCTCCACGTCTCCATTTCATCCCCCGCCGTTGGATAAAACCCGACTTTCATCTGGACCGTCCTCTCCACGCATCTTCCAATCTTTGATCAGATCCTAAGGATCTAATCGCAACCCTCCACTCGCGCCTACATCCGGGCCGTTGGATCTAATGATCCAACGACCCGCAAGTCGTCTGCCTCCTCCGTAACCCCGATCCCCAGACGTTTCACCTCGCGAGTCAGCCGCCCCGTCCATTTTTAGCCCTCGCCTTCGTTCACCTCTCCTCGTCGTAGCGCCACCACTACATCATCCCCAGATATGACATCTTCGCACCTCCCATAACCGCCCTCTCCCTTACTCCCTGTCGTTGCAAAACCTCTCGAGATCTCACCTGGAACGGCAGCCACCTCCACCTATAAAATAGCCTCCTCCGCCTCCATTCCATGCCATCCACCACTGCAAGGGGCTTCGGCTCAGCCTCTTGCCCTCCAGTGACAGCAGAGAAGCCCGATATCGAGGTATCGACGACTCCAGCCCCTGGTGAGATCCATGCATCCGCCATGTAAGCTCCGCCCACCAGCGGATAAACGAGCACCGAGGCACGATCGCCCTCGTCGTGCAACGACCCCGAGCTCCTTGGAGCTCAGCCCAGATCGCCTCCTCCACCCAATTCTTCCTAGCTTCGTCCAGGTCCTTCCCCCTATCTTTTCTTATGTTTCTTCCATTTATTCCTCCACTTGTCATCACCCTCACCCTCGCCTAACCATCCTCGCACCTCCACCATACATCAGTCATCATCGTCGACCACCTTTCCCTTCTCCAGAACCATCCCCGCTCCGACCCATCTCCTCCTCCACTTCACCGGAGAGAGAGCCCCACGCGATCATCTCCCGTCGCCTCCACGGCCTCCAGCCCACCTCACATCACTCACACACACATGTTTCGGCTACTTTCTAACCCTCATGCAGGTACCACCTTCAATGATCGGAGTTCGTACCCCTTCGTCGATCTCAGCTTCGTCTCCGACGACGCACCTCCGCCTTACTCCTCTAGATGTCAATGGAGCCTCACTACACCTCCAGCACCTTCGCGAGCCCCTCAAGAACCTTCCTCGACCATCAGTCGAGCCATTGGTACACGGCAGAGCTACCAGCAGGTCACCGGAACCCCGTCTTCTCCGGTGGCCCACGGAGGAGCACGAGAGTACATGTACCGTCCGATCATCTAGATCGGACGGTCTAGATCAAGACACGTGGCTCATCCGAGCCTTATGCCTAGCCTCCAGGCTTGGATCTTCCCAGGCTCATCCCGAGCCTCCACCTGACGCCACGTGGCCCGAGCCAGCCGAGCCTCCCGTGCATGGACCCCTCACTTATTGGTCGCATGAGAGCCTGGGAAAATTGCATAGAAGGACCTGAATCTTTTGGTATTTACACTTTGGTCCCCATGTGCATGCGTCACGTGTGCGCCTGGGTATATTTCAAGGATGCCCTCGGAACTTATGGAAATTGCAAATATGTCCCCGCGCACATGGAAAATTTACAGAAGAGCCAAAGCGATTTTTGAAAATTGCAAATAGGTCCCTTTAAGGACCTATTTGTAATATTTATCATTTTATTTCCCGCATTTTATCTACATTTAAGCCCATGCATTGTTTTCTTCATAACTTGAGCATCGTAGGTCCGATTTGCATGATTTTAGTGTCGTTTTGATCCTAATTTCATCATCTACTTCATGGCATGTTTAAATATCTCATCTGACATCTTTTTAAATGAAGTGAATTTTTAATGTTAGATGTTGTTCTTGCTCTACACGCCTTTGCCTTGAATTGATGAATGCTCATATTTTTGTGCTCAATCCGACTCTAATTTTAAACCATTTTTTGTTGCTCATTTATGTAACCTTTCTATGGCATATTTGTCTATCATCTTCTGCATACTCATAACCTACATTCAACATTTCATTATAGTTAATGCATCATTTTATAATTGCATGAAAATCAACTAAAAAATGCATGCATCATTTACTTGCATTGTAATCTGCATGAAGACTTTAGAATTAAGAATTATTCACATAAGCTCTTAATTGATCAAAATTCGATAGATAAAATAAAGTAGCTCGTGCACCTGTGTTCGACCTTGGTAGACTTGACAAGTAAAAATATTCCACAACATTCAAAGATTGTGGTTTTTAATCCACCAATTTTCGCCTCCTATACTACAATTATCGATTATTAAAGAGGCGGATTTCGCGTCATCAACTTGTGAGTTAAATTGTGTTTTTCATTGCAAATGTGCATTATGGTGTAGCTTTCTCAATGTTAATACGATATTTTTTTATTAAATTGTATACTTTTTTGGTGGGCGACAACCTTGAGGTTGTGCCTTGCCTAGATTCAAAGGTGCCCGCCTTGTTCCGCCTTTCCCTTTTTCAAACATTTGACCTTATAAAAAATGCCCCCTTTTTCGAGCCAACCAAATGGCCCCAAACCACACTATTGGCTTTGGCGTCTTCGCAACCAACCTAAACCAAGCAGCAACAAGGGAGTCCTAGAAATTCTTCCCTCCAAATCTCTACAGCACAACCACATGTGAGGAACATATACTAATACACCATTGGCATCACAAAGCATATATACCATTGGCATCACAAAGAAGGAATCCCAACCTCATAGAGAGAATTTAGCCATATGCACATTACAACAACAACAAAGTCTTTTCCATCAATTAAGCAGGGTCGGGTACATGGATTCTTTGCTCCATTCAAATCTATCTTGGGTCAACCTTGGGCTTATATCCAAAAAATGAAGATCCCTTTGTATAGTCGCATTCCAATATTTCGTGTGTTGTCCTCGCCCTCTCTTAGCTGGTTCAACATCCCAAAACTCGCACCTCCTAACTGGTGCATCAGCTAACTTCCTTTGCAAATGACGAAACCACCATAAGCGGATTTCGCGCATCTTATCCTCGATCGGAGCTACACCAACTTTCCTTCTGATTGCATCATTCTGAATCCGATCTTTACGTTTGTGTCCACATACTCACCTTAGCATTTTCATTTCTACTACTGTCATTCTCTGCACATGTCTATGGTTCACAGGCCAACATTCAGATCCATAGATCATAGCAGGTCCTACGGCTGCATTGTAGAACTTTCCTTTGATTTTTAAAGAAATTTCAGTATCACAGAGAACAGCACAGGCTCCTATCCACTTTAGCCAGTCTGCATTTATTCTATTACTAACATCTCTATCAATTTCCCCGTCATGTTGCAAAATAGATCCCAGGAATCTAAAAGAATCTCTCTTCCGAATGTTATCGTCACTAATCTTCACCTCGATTCCTTCATCATAGCTTCCATCAAAAATGTACTATATATTTTTAGTCTTAGCCCTACTTATACAAAATCCTTTAGTCTCCAATGCATGTCTCCAGACCTCAAGCTTCTCATTTACTCAATTTCTAGTCTCATCAATCAACAAAATGTCATCAGCAAATAACATACACCAAGTTATCTCATCCTGAATGTGGCTTGTCCATAATCAAAATAAAAAGAAATGGACTCAATGTTCAACCTTGATGTAAACCAATGTTGATGTCAAAATAATCAGCCTTCTCAGACAGGATCCTTACACAATATCTCACGTGGGACAGAATCATAAAGCATCGTCATACATATCCTTTATGAGGTTAATGTATAGGACAAGTACTTGTCACTTCTCCAAAAGTATCCACAATATCTCACGTGGGACATAATCATAAACATTCTCCCAATCAATAAAATCGTATAGACTATAGAGACTCTTCCTTTTAGCTCTATAAATCTCCAATGTTCTCCTCAGCAAATGGGTGGCTTTAAAAGTTAAGCAACCTGTCATGAATCCGAATTGGTTTTCTTATACTTTGGAAGCTTGCCTTAACTTTCTTTCGATCACACGTTCCCAATATTTATACTATAACTCATCAGCTTGATACCTCTATAATTTGAACAATTTTGAATGTCCCCGTTGTTCTTATAAAGAAGCACCACAATACTTCTCCAATCTTCAAGCATTTTCTTGCTTCGCAAAATTACAATTAATAAATTTGTAAGCCAAGTCAAACCATGCTCACCTTTCCTAAGTCCCAAAACCTTCAAAGCCTCATCTACTTCCTTTCTTTGTATTTGCCTATAACTTGCACGATTACGGTAACTATCACTACTAGCTAGATCACCCAAAGTGATCTCTCTATTTCCCTCCACAATGAAAAGCTTATGGAAATAATGCTTCCATCTAGTCTCTGTATACTTTTGAGTAACAAGCACGTGACCTTCATCACCCTTAACGCATCTCACTTGACAAAGGTCTTTGGTCTTTCTTTCTCTTACTTTGGCTAACCTGAATGTATCCTGCTGGCCCTCCTTAGAGTCGAGATTTTTAAACAAAACTTCATAAGCTTTTGACTTAGCTCCGCTTACAACCTTTTGTGCTTTCTTCTTCTCTATTTTGTACTTGTGACAGTATCCTCTATTCTATCCTTAGACATAGCTTTAAAGCATGTTGTTTTAACTTTGAGCTTCTCATGCACCACTCCACTCCACCACCAAACCTCCTTTTGTCCTGGAGCACCTCCCTTTGACTCGCATAGCATCTCCTTGGCTACCCTTCGAATATAAGAGGCTACCGCATCCCACGTCTCTTTGCACTTATGCTACAATCTCAAGATAAGTCTTCTAAAACCTTCTCCCTAAAGCTTGATTGCTTCATTTGAAGATTCCACCATCTAGTTCAAGTGATCTTGGAAACCCACCTTTTCTTTGCCATCTCTTTAATTTGCACATCCATGACTAACTAACGATGTTGAGTTGTCAAACTCTCTCTTGGGACTACTTTGCAGTCTTTACAACACCATCGAGCTATTCTCCTCAACGCAAAGTAACCTATTTGTGTTTTAGTCGAGCCACTCTTATAAATAATTAAATGATCCTCCCTCTACTTGAAGAGAGTGTTTGTTATGAAAAGATCATAAATTATTACAAAATTCAGAATGACTTTTCCCTCTTCATTTCTATCCCTGAAGCCATGGCATCCATGAACACTAGCATACCCTGAAGCATCCTTTCACACATGTCCATCAACATCTCCACTAGGCAACCATCTCTCCTTGTGGGATTCCTTACAAAATCTTATCCATATCCTCCCAAAAAACTTGTTTAATCCTTTCATCTAAACCAATTTACGGTGCATAAACTGAGATGATATTAAGAATTTTTCCTTCAAGCACCAATTTTAGCAAATAAATCTAATCCATGAATCTTTGCACCTCAACAACACAATCCTTCAAATACTTATGAACAACCACTCCGGTACCGTTTCTACCCTTGTCTTTACCGGAATACCAAAGTTTAAAGCGTGTCTTCTCGATCTCTCTTGTTTTCTCTCCATTCCATTTTGTCTCTTGGTGTCATAGTATATAAATTTTTCTGCTTTCCATTGCATCTACAATCTTCATCGATTTGCATGTCAAAGTGCCAATATTCCAACTATATATCCGCAACTTCCTTTGCAACCTCTTTTGCACTAACTTCTTTACTCGCATGTGTCCATCATGCGAGAACCCTTCCAAACTTTGGACTGCATCCGTACAGCGATGCAAAGGAACTAGCTTATTTACTTGCATGTATTCCTCATTCGAGAACCCTTGCAAATTTTGAACTACATCCGAACAGCAATGTAGCAGCCCTTGCCAATTTTTCATTGCATTCGGGCGACGCAACACGTCGTGAGTAGGGAACGCCCCAATGAAATCTAAATGTTTGCTTAAATCCATGTTGAAAAGATCCGACTGTCTTGAGGCAACTTTCTAAATAGTATTTAAAAAAATACTATTTAGGAAATTGTCTCTGACTGTTATATGCAGGTTGTCGGCTATCTAACTCAACCCTCCTCAATTTACCAGAGCTTAGGAAGCCATGTGCACATTACTCAACCAAAAAAAAAACTTTCACTCTCAAGGTGCTTTACAACTCCAAATCAGCGAACATCCACGGAGTATATCACAAGTATCAAAGACGGTAAGACTAGAGAGAGCCTTTAGGCCTTCGCCACGATACACCCACTATCTTACTTAGACCAATGATCCAAGAGACCATCAATAAGACTAAAGTCACCCATCGTCTTCAAGAGCTCCAGCAGACTATGCTCAAAATGACCGAGTGGAAAGTGGGATCCAAGCCCAACTCACTAAGCCTTAAAAAACCAGCAGATCACGATTTGAAGCTAACGCAAAAAGTATTGGGAAGCGAACTCATAGTGGCGCATCTCCAAGCTAATTATCAGTCCGAAATCCAGAATCCACCTCCCAACAAGTGGTTGCATCCTCCTATTTAAGAAGCTACAAAGCAGAAAGGAGTTAAATAAGAGAATGCAGATGTGGAGAGTGGAATTAATCATAGTACGAACAGCATAATGAACCCGATCATTAATGAAGTTGCTGTTGTGATGTGGATACAAATCAAATCCAGCTAAAGCAGCAGTTGGTGGCCTCGGATGCTAGCCCACGGTCAACATCAGAAAGCAATATTGCAGAGTAGATAGTCGGTACTCGATCAACAGGGTCACTAATGATTAATCAGCAATCAGGAGAGTAATCGGATTTAGTCAGGCATTAGTCAGTTTCGAATTATTTTAATTATTTTAAATATATAAATCAATTTTCAATGCATAGACTCTCATATATATATATATACATAGATTTAGCAATTTCATATTTATAAGAGCTTAAAAAAGAAGCAATTATAGCAAATAAAGAAAAAACAGAGCAAGTTAAGAACAAATTGTTTGTTATATAGCACAAGCTATTGTTCAAATATAAATACAATATGTTAAAATAAAACTAATTCAATGAGCAAGTGACACAAGTCATTCATCCTCATGAATGTCATCATCCAACTCAAGCTCTTTTACTTCATTGTCGTTTTCTTTTTCGTTTATGTCTTCAAGATGTAACTCCTCGTCTTCCTCATTCATCGGCAAAGCATCTGAGCAAGAAGATGAAGATCCCTTGCCATGTTCACCTCGTTGACTCCTCGGTTTCAAATTCTCTTCGACACCACTAGCATGTGTTATGGTACTCAAAGTCAATTCAAAACCTAGAAAAACCTCCTCATCCTGAGCATAGACATCTCAAATCCATTCACCTAGATGTGCACGATCACAAGAGGAAAGAGGATCCCCTTCTTTCTCAACTCGACGTTCCACAATGTTGGAATTTAAAATGTATGTACATAAGATCGTTCACCCTCTTCGTCTCCAACATGCTTCTCTTCTTTGTATGGATCTGAAGGTCACAATACAAATAAAATTGCACATTTATATCAACTATTGTTTCAATTTTTACTATTAGTAATCCAATTGCGTGGGCCAAACAGCCATTAACGAGTCAAATGAACTCCAATTATGCTCGCATCCAGAGGATGAAGATGTCAAGCTCAATATCTTGATTGCCATAGCTTTCAAATGAGGTGTGCCATCTCCATGATATTACCACCAATTAGCTATTAAAATAAAGAATTGGTCAAGTTAATAAAATAAAAGATGATTCGAATGACGTAAACTGAAAAAAATGACTGATATACCTACATCATAATTGCCATCATTTGTCATCCTTTGTCTCATAGTTAATGGCTTGTCAAAATCTATGCGACCAAAACTGTATGTCAGAAGCTCATCCCTAGTGATTGCATATTGTATATGCAAATCTGGATAAAATCCTTCCATGTAGTCCTTAAAGCATCTTCTTACCACAATATCTGGATCACTACGAGACTTTGTGTAGAAGAAGAATGGGTTCAAATAATAAGATGCTAGATGTAATGGAGTATCGAGCCTTCCTATAGTCTTGGAGGTAACAGTGTCCATAAAAAATTATAAGAAGACCCCACACCATTGAAAGATGCAATTATCTCTTGCCAGGCATTTTCAAGCCCTCCGTAGACAAAGTCCATGAATGGACATCGAACTGCATCAACCACACGCAATAAAGGAACCACATGTATGAAATAGCATGTGTGGTGTGGCTCCAGAATGTTGGGCTAAAGAATATGGAACTCACTGCTTCTCCTTTCTTGGCCTTATATCATTTGTAGTTCATCCACACTTTGAGAAAACATCCACCTCAGCTTATCTTTTTTTCTCGATAAGGCTTATAAGAATAAGAAAAGTGGTGCAAAATCTCATTTTCCCTGGCCTTGCAATGAATCCTCTTATTGATGAACTAATGCATCAAGCTAAGAGTTTTGGTGCAAGAGTAAATGAACATCTAAGCTTCCTCGCCATTGTGATTGCACTCCTCACCTTCGTCTCTTAGCTTATATCCTCCAAAGCAAAATCAATGGAGTGGGTGACACATAGGGTCCACCAAATCTGCAGATATTTTGTGAGCAGCAATCTTCCCACTACTACATTAGCGGATGCATTATTTGACACAATTTGAACCACATTTTCCATTCCCACTTCATTCACACTCCACCAATTATGTCCTAATCCGATGCATCTATGGACTTCGAAATGAAGTACCCAAGGTGCAATTGACACAAAAGTTGATGATGCTCCTTTCACGCATATATGTACGTGCATCAGTCATCAAAGAGCATCTCGTCGACCTCCCTATATCTCAATAGCAATTGCAAGTCACCATGCATTTTCTTCAAGGCCTTAAAAGTCGGATTTCGGTTTCGTTTCGGTGAGGGACCGAAACGACATTTCGGTCGAATTTCGGTCGAAATTCGACCGAAATTTCGGTCATTTCGGTGGCTTTTTGAACTAGACCCCCCCAAATTTCGACCGATACAGCCATTTCGGCCGAATTTCGGTCACCTGCCGAAACCGAAATTCGACCGAAATTCGGCCGAATTTCGGCGAAATTTAAGGCCATGATTTTCTTCACCGCCTTCTTAGGAATGGACCGCTGAGCTCATACCACGTGGGAGTCTTTAGTCCAGGATCGTACTTTCCAATTGCCTCCACCATCTGCATGAAGGGTTTCGCCATCAATGCAATGAAAGGAATTGTCGATGTATATGTCAGGTTGCATATATAAGAGGCAACTCTTTCTCGATGATAGGAGAACGCATCATTTATAGTCATCTGACATGATGACCCATCCACTGCAACATTCTGCTCCAAGGAGTCGGCATCTTGTGATCAAGTTTTAAAAAAGCGTGAGACGTATCGAGGCATTTTCCCAGTATTGCCTCGAAGCACGATCCTCTAGGCGTAAGCCTCACTCGTGAAAGGAAATATTTCATAAAACATAATTAATTAATCGTAATTACAATTTTCAAGTTCTAGAAATTAAAGAGTTATGATTAAATACATAACTCCATGACATTTCAAAGCCAACATCATGGTTTAAACATCCAAAGTTGTTATATAACTCTCTTTTTTGGACTCTAAATCTGTAAATCTGTAAGGAGTCAAGTAAATACAGATATACAAGCACAATAATGGGAACTCTCCGTAAAATTTAAAGTTTGGAATAAAATTTACTAAAGGGACTAGATGTAACACGCCATTTTTAAAATTAGGTGAGATATGTGTGTCATTCAATTGAGAAGAATAAGAGAGTAAGCAGTGAATCAGTTACCAGTTTTTACTTTACCGTAAGGATTGGGGGATAAAATATTTGCATATTGCATGTTATGACCATCTTTGTTCATGCATGCTTTGATGTGTACTAATTTAGTCCCGATTAAATAGAATAAAAAGATGAGACATGTTTACAAAAATATACTTTTCTAAATTTAGGTCAAAGTAGGGGACTCTCACCCAAGCATTTTAATAAAGAAAGTATTTATGATTGATTCATACTAAAGAGTAGATGCATTAGATTTAAGGACTCGAGACTCAATTTTTTGTTCACGTTGATTTTTAAAGAACATGAATAACAAAGTAAAAATAAGCTTAAAATGTTAAAAACTAAAAAAATACATTTCAGTGAATCATGAGCTTAAGAACTTGAAAATACTTGTCTACAAAAGATGAAAAGCTCACAATCAAAAAAGAAAAAATATTGTAGAAAAAAAAACAACTCATACATGGGGCAGCGCCTTTAGGTGCACGCCTCACTGAGGTTGCATCAGGCTATAGCCTCGAGGCATTTTAAAATGCCTCGAGGCGTACGCGTCAACGCCTCAAGGTGTGTTTTTAAAAACAATGCTCGTGATCTCTTCGCCGAACCCGCATTTCCAGTGATATCAATCTCCTCTCTCATCTCTTGAACATCAACAGCTTTCTAGTCATTCTTCTTCGAAACATCATCAAGGTACGTGATCATCTTTTTCTCGCCTCCTCGCCCACCTTGGGACATGCAGCCATGTTGCCTCTTTGGAGTGCAAGATGTTGCTTGAACATATACACAACTCCCTTGTCAACCTTCCTGCACAAACTGCAAGTAACCATGTTCAAATCTACATGGTTCAAAAAATTACTCATATTGCCATGCGGGATCATTTGATCCCAATGGCGCCCTAAAAGGACGAGTTGCTACCAGAAGCTACGTTCGTCATAGGCACAAACTCATAAGTTAACAAACTTGAAATAACTGCATAAGCAAGTTACTAATAAAATAAGACGCTAGCATAACAGTTAAAATCAACTGCTATAAATCAATCACTCAATTAACTCAATGATATTATTACTTCAAATCCTATATACTTCTAACAAATTCATGCATCAAAAAATTCATAACTTATCAATCAATCATCAAATAACCAAAATGACTTGAGAAAATTCATAAAATAGCAACCTATTTGCTAATAAAACAAAATTGCAAGGAGATGACTTGAGAAAATTCTTAAAATAGCAATATGTTTTCTAATAAAATAGCAAATTAATCAATAACTCATCATTGTAGACAACAAACGACAGGAGAAAATTACTGCAGCAGTGAACTGTGTAGCAACTAAAAGCCACAGAAATAGAAAAATATGCCCAAAACTTGAGAAATTCATCACTAATTCAGTGAATATATATCACTCATCAAATGCATTAAGTCTTAGACAAATATGTACAAAGAATGAAATGGAAAATTAGGCCGCAAAATGGAGGAGAGTGAAGGTGGAGGAGATCTAGCAATGGTCGATGAGGTGTCGAAGGGTCGGAGCAGTGGCAAGAAGCCTCTACGGGTGTTTATTGCGGTCGGAGATGGAGATGACGGTGAGTAGCAGTGAACAACAGCATGTCCAGGCGATGACGAGGGTTTTGGGAGGTATCGCGCGAAGAGGCATCGTGGGTGGGAAGCTTATCATCAAACAGTAGGCCCCCACTAAAGCTCACACGGGTAATCCGGTCGGGTAATATGATATACCCATTAGAATCCAACAATTATGTATGTAGAAAACAGCTGATTAACTGGTTGATTGACTCGACTAAGTGCCCAATTAATCGAGTGCACCCAATTATAGGTGATTAAGCCTACTCGACTCGGTTACATGACCAAATCGATTAATTGGACCGACTAATCGAGTTAGTTGGTCGATTTTTGCAATAGAATACACACCTCCCTTAACAACCTTCATGTACAGCCAACAAGTAACCGTGTTCAGATCCACGCGATTAGGAAGCTACCTACATTGCCATGCAGGATCACTGGATCTTGGCGGCACATAAAATGACTAGTCGCTACTGGAAGCTACGTTCGTCGGAGGTGTAGCCATCTACATGGGCAAAAACTCATAAGTTAACAAACTTGAAATAACTGCATAAGTGATGATCTCAAAATCCGCATCTTTAATAAATGTGAATTGTTGTTGTACAGGAGACAAATTTCGATCATGCAAAGACCACATCTTCGAATATGTGGAAATTATTTTACTTGGCAAGTATACAAAGTCGAACTCAGGGACACGAGCCTCTTAGTCTATTTATCACATTTTGCCTTTTAATTGATGTGTGATTATTTCCAAGTCTTAGGTCTTCAGCAGATGCAAATAAAATGCAGATAAAACAATGCAAAGAAATGCAGCTAGAATCACAAATCATGATGCATGAAATTTTTATTTGATTTTCCAATACAATTAGAAGATTATGCATGAACATAATGCGTGATTAAATGCAAAAGATATGCATGCAAAAGATTAACTGCAAATATGCCCTAATATAATATCAAAGCAATGAGCATAAATTATAGTTTAATTTTAGGGTCAAAATGTGCAACATTGATGAGAAATGGCAATTAAATCAAAAATAGCCAAAGACACTATAGATCACCAAAAAATGGCTTCAATAATCAGTGTCAAAATAAGAAACTAAAAATACCATAAAGTAGAGGATGAAACAAGCAGCAAAAAGAAACTGAAATCATGTGATTTGGAGCTAAAATGCTCAAGATATGATCAAAACAATGCAAGACCATAAATGTAATAAAAATACAAGGAAATAAAAGATAAACATTACAAATAGCTCCATGGAAGGACCCATTTGCAAATAACAAAAACCGAAGGGACCCTTCTGTATTTTCCCTTTTTTGCGAAGCGACCTTTCTGTAAAAAATGAAACCCAGCTAGATATTTGTGCAAAATTCTCAGGCGCGCACGTGAAGCACGCGCCCGAGGACCTCGCTGTAATTCTAGCAACTATCAGGGGTTCTTCTGCAAATTGCCCATCCCCTCACGTCCATGGCATGCAAGGGAGTAGGCTCGGAGAACGGCTTGGCTCGGTTGATGACGTGGTAGCCTCGGGTGCTTCAGGAAGTACAGCTTGGACCACGAGCCAGGAGGATCGGAGATGCATCGTGGCTTGATCTAGGCTGTTGGATGGCCGCCGTAGGGGTGCCATCCAACGGCACCTGCACTTTGTCACCGTCGGAGGAGGAGGTGGAGTAGATGGAGCTCCGGTGAGGCCGCCAGAGCTCCTCGATGCTCCTCCGTGCACGCAAGAGGTCCAGAGACCACCGTGGCCACTTGGCGAAGATGGTGGACGGTCGCGGAGCGACAAGGGTAGCTGTAGATGTCAGACCACGACGCATTGTCGAAGGCGGCGCAGTAGAACGGAGATGGTGCCGGAACTCCGGCCATTGAAGATATGTTCCTGCAATTGTTAGTGGTAGCCGAAGCGGGGTGTTTGTGTGAGGTTTGTGAGGTGGAGTGGAGTGAAATGGGGGTCTGATCGACCGGAGTATGTGGAGGCCCAAGACCTCTTCTCCGGCGAAGCAGAGAAGAAGGGGTGAAGGTGGTGGAGGTTCTGGAGGACGAAGGAAGGTGATCGGAGGGGTTGGCGTGGATGTTGGTTGAATGGCGGAGCTCAGTGCATGGTCAGGCGAGGTTGATATGCGTTGTGTAGTGGGACTAATTCTAGGAAATCGAGAGGGATGAGAGATGGAAAGATACCTGGAGATCGAAGAGGGTCGCCGACGAAGGTAGTGGCTTGGGCTGAGGTCCCTAAGGTCCTTCGGTCGTCGCACGTCGAGCTCGGATGACCTCGGAGCTCGTGCCACCGCCAAGGAGGCAGCGTGTACATGGCAACTTGCCATGGATCTCACCGGGGGTGCATGGGTCGTCATTGCCTCAACAGCCGCCCTCCGCAGTCACCGGAGGGCGAAGGGGGCTGGGCCTAAGCCCTTTGGATGGTGGATGGGGGTAGACGGAGGCGGAGGTCGGCTATTTGTAGGTGGAAGAGGCCGACAGTTACGTGGTGACGGGGCGTTTTAAAATGGATGAAGTGAAGGACAAGAGTGAACGTGGGGTGCTTGGATGGCTACGCGAGGATGGCAGATCTTGGATCTATGTGGGGGAGGCATTAGGTTATGGAGAGGAGGTCGGAGTAGATGGCTAGAATAGGAAGGGGGAAGCTGGCTTCGAGATGAAAGAAGACGTCGTAGCCGTTAGATCTCGTGATCCAACGGCCAAGATTAGGACGCAGATGGAGGGCGTGGATCAGATCTTAGGATCTGATCCAGTAGCTAGGAGTCGGGCGAGGATTAATGGCTAGGATGGAGAAGAGGTGAAGATCTGAGGGCTGAGGTTGACTAGGTGATGTGGAGGTTGCTCCGCCTTTAGATGGGAGCAGATCTTGCGGTCAGGACGAGAGTGAAAGGGAGCAGATAAGATCGGATCTGAGATCGGATCTAATAGATGTGAGTGAAAGGGCGAGGGTTGGCTACGATGGAGGCTAGGGAAAGTGATCCAACAGCCAGAAGCGGGGGACGGGTGTCGAGAGAGGAGGTGGCCACATGGGCGGGCCCAGAGGGCGCCACATGGCAGCTCCAGAAAATTTGAAAATAAAGAAAATAAAGAAAATCCAAAAGAAATAAAAGGAAGCAAAATAGGAAAAAGTCAAAAGATGAAAGTTGTAGATCTCAATGATATCTACAAGTTTCATGTTGAACAAAAAGACAACAGAGGTCATTTGTACAAAGTGTATTTTTTGGAGTATTTTTAAGAGAGAAAAACACTGATTTTTGTCGTTTTGATATTTTGGTATTTTTAATTTCTTTTAAAAGCCAAAATGAATATAGACAATATTTACACTAATTTTTATGGGTTTTATAACAAAATAGAGAAACAAGGAAAATGGTTAGTAATTAAATACATTAAATGTAGTTAGCTTTTTGAAGTTATTTATAGGTCAATAATACACAGAATATACACAATATAATTCAAGTTAAAATTAGTGATTAATTGCGAATTTTATAGAATTGTTTAAGCTTGGGGATTAATATGTGGATTTCAATACGATGAATCTGAGGTTCATCAATAGGCAAGTTACTAATAAAATAACACACTAGCATAACATTTAAAATCAATTGCTATAAAATCAATTACTCAAGTAACTCAACAATATATTAATTAATACTCCAAATCCTATATACTTCTAACAAATTCTTGCATCAAATAATTCATAACGTATCACTTAATCATCAAATAACAAAAATGACTTGAGAAAATTCATAAAATAGCAACCTATTTGCTAATAAAACAAAGTCGCGAGGAGATGACTTGAGAAAATTCTTAAAATAGTGACCTATTTGCTAATAAAATAGCAACCTAATCAGTAACTCTATACACAACAAATGACTTAAGAAAATTGTTGCAGCAAAGAATTCCGTAGCAACTAAAAAGCTAGAAATATATACACAAAGCCTGAAAAAAATGCATCAATGATTCAGTGAACATACTATACCACTCATCATAATCTGTTGATACTTAGAAAAATATGCACAAAGCTTGAAATCGAAAAAAAAAACTTACATGTTAGGGCACGAATTGGAAAGGAGCGAAGGAGGAGAAGACCTCTCGGTGGGCGGCGAGGCGTCAGAGGGTCGGAGCACTAGCACGAGGCCTCTTCAGGTGCCGGTGGTGGCCCGTGATGGAGATGGAGGCGAGCGGTAGTACAGCAGCAGCGTGTCCAGGCGATGGTGAGGGTTTTGGAAGTTTGAGAGGTATCGCGCGAAGACGCGGCCTGGGTGGGAAACTTATTACCAGACAGTAAACCCTACTTAAGCTCACACGGGTAATCAGGTTGGGTAATAGGCCATACCCATTTGACTCCAACAAATTCTGTATGTAGAAAGCGGTCGGATAATCTGCTGATTGACCTAACTAAGCATCTGATTAATCGGGTGCACCCAATTATATGCCAATTTGGCCTAGTCGACTCAATTACATAACCAAGTCGACTAATCAAACCAACTGATCGAGTTAGTCAGTCGATTTTTACAACGGTGTCTAAAGGCTCAGAGCAGGTCAACAATCGCATCAAGGTATTACTGATTTACAACGGTTACAAGTGAAACAGCAGCAAGCCCCATGTGGGATACTGTTGCAGCATATGTTGATACACAGATACCAGCAGCAATAGCAAGTGTAGAATGTGTCTGGATAAATGCGCGTGTTGGATTGGCAAAATTTAGATTAGGATTAGTTCTCTGTTGAGGAACAGTGTGCAGATAAACGAGTTTGAAGGATCCAAAGAGGAGCCTAATTGAGGAGTATCTACTCAATCATTAATTGCTTCCTTAAGGAGATCAAGGGATACAAATCGAGAAATGCAACTTGTCTCTCAACTTCTATGCTATTGCAGATTATTTGTGCAAAGAGTATAACAAAAACATGTCGAAGAAGATCAACAAATGGAGGGTTGATTTTCTATGCTCAAGAAGAATACGGAGGATGGAACTCCAATGTAGAAAATAACAACTCTTTTAAGATGTTGCCGAACTTTGCCTTTGTTGAAATGTTTGTAAAATAGATTTTTTTTATTTTGGTATTTTGCCAACTCTTAGTCGACCCTACATAATTGTGGGAAAAGGCGCCGTCATCGTTGTTGTATACCTTGCCAAGTCCTTTTTCTTTCATAAGAAGCATGAGATCCATATTTTGTATGCAATCTCATATATGGCTAGATTACAAAGGATTACTTGCAATAATCTTAAAGCTTATAGGCGTTGCCAGTGTAAAGGGAGTTTCATATGTACTTTTTGAAATCAAACTTAAATAACACAAGTTTCATAGATGAGGCTTCATGGGCTTCTATGCGGGTCAATTGTCCAGTCCTCAAGCCGTCCCTTGTCAAAGCTTCTGACGTGCCTATCTTCTCCAATATTTACTCTTGATCTACTGCCCGATACATCTCGAGCCCTTCAACAAACTTCTTCTCCTTACGCCCCTCCATCTCGTCATACCCATAGATCACATGTACTTACACACCATTAGCCGCAAATCCGTGATTTTCCCATGCCTTCCAATAGTCCATAAATAAGAACTATCCCTAATTTTTGCAAGTTTGGTCCCATTTACGCCCCTCGCAACCCTAATCCTCATGTTGCTGAAGA